>BLKR01002436.1:0-196426 GCA_011170035.1 Teleogryllus occipitalis | reverse complement strand
AGATGGGCGGGGAGGGGCGGGGAGGGGAGGGGAGGGGCGGGGAGGGGCGGGGAGGGGAGGGCATGGGCGGGGAGGGGCGGGGGGAGGGAGGTGTCCGTGGTTGCGAGTGGCGTTGGCTGCTGCTGCGAGGCACTGAGGGCGCACTTGGTCGAATGTATGTAGCAGAAAATGCGCATGAAAGCGTGTTTAAATATTGACCCTGTGGCTGTGATTCCAGGAGTTGACTGAGGCTTGTCTGACGCTCTCAGCCAACAAATAATAGTGGTAGTAGAGTTTGCTGGGGTAGATTTCGCTGAGAGTGGACTTCCGACCTTGCGGTCGTCGGCGGTATAACGGTTAGCCTATCAGACTGTTATACCTACGTTCGCGGCTTCAAAGGGTGAAAAAGTCCTTCGTACCTTCCCTTCCTTCGGAGAGGAAGTAAAGACGGCTGGCGCATGTAGTAGATTTACTGCATGTAAAAGATCCTCAAGCCTAAATAATGCCTCTGAGCTAAAACAAATTACCTGTTTCGTCGCCCAAGTTATCCATTCTTTCTCCCCTTGTTGGTGAAAGGAACGTAGCAAAATTTGCAGGGTCAGATAAAAGAGCAGACCCCATGTCCTAAGTCTCGTCACGTAAAATAAGGAATCAATTCAATTCAATTCGACTTCCGTTGGGAGTCGACCTTCGTTGCCACATCTCGCACAACTTTATCCAGAGTTTGTTGGAGAAACTATATTTTTATTACAACTTTCCTTTTTCTAAACAGATATCTTTGTTTACTAATGAGGATCCACTATTTTCATAATTACTTAAAAAAATTGAACGCTGAACCACAGTTTCTACTTATCTATTTAAAACCCAACAAGCTTAGTCTGTGGAATGAATTCCCCCCTGAACTTCTTAGGTCTTCATTGGAATCCTCAGAATCGACTTCTCTCAATGTGGAACTTTCTAATCGAGCCTAAAGTCTAGATCAAAGTGGATCTCTTACTGTGCGAGAAATTTATAGGTTGGTTTTCCTGATCTCACACTTTATTCTGCTTAACTCCAGGAGAGTGTCGAGGCAGTGCTTTAAACAATCAGCTATGGGCCGCGTATCCCATCTTCTACATCTCTTCACTCTCGTCCTTAGGAAAGTGCAGGTAGTCAATGCGAATGAACATGACAATTCAGCGGATTTGCAGGTTCTGGTCTGAGCGTGACCTAACAAGTAGTTCCATTAGATAATATAATTTTCAAAATTTGACCATGATCCATGGACTTGATTCTTGAGGTTTACCACAAGAATGGTCTAAAAGTTAATAAATAATGAAATTTATGTTAATGAAATGAATAAACAGTAGCGATAGTGTGGAACGGAAATCGGGAAACATAAGACCTGCCAGGATCAGTTAAGTACCGGGAAATATCATAAGTAAGAATACAAACTCCCTAAATTCCAGTAGGTGTTTATTAGAATAATATTCATGTTTTAAGTGATGATGGAACAATAGTAGAATGTTAGATAGAAAAATCATCCACTTGACAAAGATCGAGCAGAACTTGTACAGCGGTACCGAGGCAAGGCGAGAACTCCGACCTCCACGTCACGGGCCGCCCTTCATAACTCAGAGATAACTCGACTGATTAAATGATTAGCGACTCCAAACACGTCAACTGCTAAGGTAATTATTCCCATAAGTTCAGTGCATGTTTGTCGCAGAAGATGGCGGAGATCTTCCCCCGCAGGCTGGAGAGATCCGGCGTAGACCTACAACGACCAGGGGTCTCCCACCAGCGTGGCACCGCCCCAGCGGGACAAAGTCTGGACTCCGGAGAAGTGTGACAGAGTAGTGCGTGTTAGTGTAACTGTGTGTAAGTAAGGGATGAGGATAGGACAAGGAAGAGGAAGGAAAGATATCGCGCGGTCCGTGGCCAGTTTGTATGGGTACTACTCCAGCAGTCGCCCAGGGTCGTTCGGAGAAACCACGGAAAACTAACGATCAGAGCAGCAGCCACTAGAATTCTCCTCCAGACAGAGACTGAATTCTACCTAGCTATGTAGCTATACTTGGGTTTTTATAAGCTGGCCGATGAAAGATAATAAGCTGTTACGGTGTCATCCAATCGAGAGCTAAAACGTCATCACGGTGAAGCTACTGTGGTGACTAAGCTCCCGACTGGAGGAACCGTAACAGCTGAACAGCTGTCATCGACCAGGTTACTGTCGAAAACCGTGCCACCGTCATCCAATCGAGAGCTAAAACGTCATCACGGTGACGTCACTGTGGTGATGTTAACGCTCCCGACTGGACGAGATCGTAACAGATAATCACCTGTCATCGGCCAGGTTACAGAAACCCAAGTATAGTGTCGAAAACCGTGCCAGTGTCGGTACTTTCGTCGGTCCGAGGCATTGCAGTGCCATCAGTTGAAGCCCTCAGCCCCCTAAGCAGGTGAAAGGGACGCCCGAAGGTCGTCGAGGGCCCGTTCCCAGCGGAATGGCCCTTCTCTGAGGACGTGCGCCGGCCGGCCCTACGGACGCGCAACGTCGCCAGCCGAGTTTGACGGAGGGGCCGCGTTTTAATTACAGCGTTCGAGGGCGCGATTCCCCCCCCCCCCCCCGCGCGCTCCGCCGACCGCTTTAACTGCGCCCTAACGTCGCGACGCTCCGCTCCCGGTCGGCAATAACGACGCCCGACTCCCCGTCTTAATGAAATGGAGCCGGCGTTATGTGACGTTTTGGCGGGACCACTCATTAAAGTAAGTCATTTTTCAATAAATGTTTTACGGCCGCGTTTAGAAATGATGGAATTTTTTTTCAATTGCGGTTACTTTGCGGGCATCGTTTTCAATGTCAATATTTCCAAATGATGCTATTTCCGGCCACCGTGACTCCTTCAGGGCTTTATGTTTATTGGCAGTGAAAGGGGAGTTCTGAGGAAGTCCAATGAAGACGTTTGGAGTTTTCAACTACCTAAATGAAATATTCATTTCCTAATGGGGATTGAGGGTGCAAACGCTAGCAGATAGAAGTGTATCTCACACATATAACACAGTGTATAAAAACCTAATTTTAGGGACGTTTGTTACAGCACGAAATAACGCAAAAATTAAAGGTATTTAGCCATCTGGACTTTAGAAATTACATGAAAAGCAATAAACTGAGTCTACGAAATAACGCCTAAACGGTGAACGCACATAATTCCTTACCGAACAATTATAAATATGGTAGGTTTTCTATGGTCATTTAAAGATGTTTACGTGTACACAGTAATTAATTGCCCCATTAACCAAATTCTCATTAGTTCACATTTAAACATTAGATATCCAATTAAATCAACAATGTTACTAATATTAGATGAAATAACCACAACTGTTGATAACAAAACTGAAGAATTTAATAAAACTTTATCACAGTACTTTCATATGAAACAGTATTCATATAACATGTTTGTAGTAAGAGTTTTCAGATTACAAAACTGAATAATTTAATCAAACGTTATATCATTACTTTCACATGAAACCGACATATTACAACAATTTTTTTCAGTATGAGGTAGTACAGACATTTTTTACAGTATGAAATTTTTATTCACGTTGAAATTGAAACAGTGAAAATATACCTGCGGCAATATAAAAACAGAATTTCAAATAACATTTTTGTAATATTTCCTGTCAGTAAAAGAATTGGACTTAATAATGCAAAAATTAAATTCTGTTAGTGAAACAAAAGATGAATTGCCTTGAAGAAAGATCAGAGGAAGGCAATGTTACAGAGAGAGGCATATGGGACGGAGATAAAGTGGAGAGATTGACGGGACAAAGAGATGAAAAGAGACAGAAAGCGATTTTACAGATAGATGTAAAGGACAGAAAGAGACAGGACAAACAGATAAAATGGAAAATAAGAGTAGGAAATAGAGATACACAGACAGACAGAGGGGTAACGAGAGAGAGAGAAAGAGAGTGAGGGGGAGAGAGAGAGAGAGAAACATGCAGAGAGAAGGAGAGAAAGAAATTCTTATCTCAAAATTTCCAATCAGCTTCACTCAGCCCCCGAAAAAGATTCAGCCCTAAATCAACGCCTTCTCTCTTCTCGCGAGGCGCATTAACATTTCATAGTGGAAGCGTTTAGTCACGATCCTGCGGCGCCTGCGGCAGACTGATGGGTTCGAGTCCCACCCGTCCCCCCTCCGCGCGGAGGAGACTGATGGAGCAGCGGGGCGCGACAGCCCCTACGTCGCAGCCCCATACGTCATGCGGGTGCGCCACGCGATAAGCGAGCAGGGGCCGCGCTGGGGACGGAGGCGTCTCACCTGCCGCCCCGCCCCGCCCCGCCCCGCCCACCCGGCCTGGCGACACAAAAACACCGACTTGACCCCTGACGTAATCGCGCCGACCCCGCCCCGCCCCCTCCCGCGCCCCATCCATTAGCCGGCAGTCATCCGTCCCCGTCTGTCCGTCGCCGAGTATCATGCGAGGCGGCGATCCGTCTACCACCGACGGAGACGCCCGGGGCGACACGGGGGTGATGGGGCGGTGGGGCACTGAATAATTGCGCCCTTTGTCACCCGGCGGCTGCCTGCTGCACTTATCGCTGCATCTTCCTATCGCTCGTGCTGGCGCCGCGCCGGAGGACAGGTGGTGCGCTGGTGCGCTGGTGCCACGCGCACCAGCCACTCGCGAGCATCGGCGGTGGCGCCACTTCACTGCGCGACGCCGTGGTGAAATTCTCTTCCAAAAACACTAGGAAGCTGTGTTCAGTTTTTTTGTAATACAAAGAATACGTATTACTGAGCAAAAACAAAATGAAATTGTGAAGTATATGGTGTTTAAATTTTCTAATAACTTAAGAGAAGCGTACAGCAATTTACTCATCTTTCGCCCTAGATTAACGAATATCTTATCAATATGAAAAAGTAGTAGCTTAGTATATGCAAAAGTAGTATCTCAAAAACACCACAATTAACATGGGTAGCGTGAGTTTTCATGAAAATAGCAGATTAAAATATTTATATTCACCTTATTTTGTTTTAGTTCCCAATTAAGACGTGACGATATAATCAGGACGAAGTGTGGATTTTTTAAAAATAGTAATTGACTGTTTTAGTAACATTAACGTAAGTTCATTTAATATTCACTTTCAAGAAATTGTCTATTTATATTTAATTATCTAATATTTGTTTTCATGTGTTTATGTTCTTCTTTCCTTTAGATAATTGGTTCGTTTCTATTAGACCAAAGGCATTCATGCAAGGTTCAATTAAATATTTCCCTCTCCTCTTTAAACTCAAAGTTTTAAACATTTTTTCTACGGTACTTTTGGAAATATTTTACCGTCCTTTCGAACGACCTACCAATTATATTTGTTATTGTATATTGTATGTTTAACCCTTATCCAGGCAACCAGTGTCTGTTAGACTCAGTGGGTTATATATACTATCATATAACGTTAACTAAAAGGTTTCTGCGCATGGGCTTTCGTGACTTTTTTTCTTATCTATCGGAGCGTCTACGTACGACGATCAACAAAACGATTATCAATGAAAAATGTGAAAATATTTATTTCTTTTTAAAGTAACGTAACAGGACAAGCAGTGTCCGAAGAACACTTATATTTCCTTTGAGTAAGAGACAAAGGTTGGCGATGACCATTTTAACACAACAATCAAAATAACGTTATTATTTTGTTTATTGTGTCTTTTTGTTGTCAAAAACCAGGACGCCTCGTATTGTTGTATTACAATTATGTTCATTCGGTAAGAGAGAACTATTGGCGATTTGCATTTTACTACGACCACGAGGACTCTAAGAAGGAGGCAGCTCCCATGCTGGAGGCATGGTGGGGGTATGCGCGAACAGTATTGAGGAACAATTTTTATGGCCCGCCTGGATATTGAGCAACAATGGGATTCAAACGTGTCAAATGCTTACTTTCTACGATTTGATGATAAAACACTCGGTTTGCAAGACGCCGGAATGATTTATTCGCTGCTTCGATTGACGTGCCTGAGAAATTCAACTGAAATTTTAAAATCCATTACCAACTTGAAACAGACATTACTGTTGACGAAATGCTAGAACTTTCTGACTTCTAAATGGTTTTCCATAGGAAAACGGTGAAAGGGAGCATCCACGTTTGAGTGGAAGAGTGGTTCAAACTCTCGTCGAACCATATCAAAAAACTCACAAGAATTCCTCCATGTGACATTTACTTCACGGACAAGACCCCCGTAGAACATTTGACAAATGGTCTCACTCTTGTCGGAACAGTACGAAAGGACAAGAGATTCATACCTCGAGAACTCCAGAACCACAAAAGTCATCCCAATAATTCATCTATTTTTGTTTATTCAAGGGAATCTACTATCGTATCGTACGTTTCGAAGATGAACAAAGCAGTTGTTCTTCTTTCTACAGTGCACCACACAGAAGACCCAGATAAACCACAAATAATCTATATATTTAAAAAAATAAGGTATTCTGCCATGGCTTCGTTTAGAACTTCTACTGAACCGATTGTAGTATTTTTTCCTTTAAATGAAAGAATGTGATCCCTAGATGTGTTATCAGATATTGTTTGTGTTGATTCACCAACATTTACGGTATAAATTAATTAATTAAATCATTCTTTAATAGAACGCTTATCAATAGTCAATTGTTTTCTTCCAAAGGGTGGCTGTTTCAAAATCGAACATATGAAACGATAGATGCGATTCCACGCTACTTCATGGTGGCGCTGCTTGATGTTTTGTTTTGATTGTTGAGATTTGTTTACAATTCGTCAAGGTTTTGTTTCAGTGTAATGATTGCATTATGGCGTTGACAGTTTGCATGTATTTGCTTTTGTGGTGTATTTTGTAGAGAACATTCGGACAGTGTGTTTTGCTCGGTTGTACCGAAGTAGTGAATTTGTTCACAAGTTATGTCGAATTCCGAATCGTTGCCCACACGTCCCAAAAGACGCAAACGTACATTAACTGGACGCAAGCAAAGAGAAAGTCAGCGTAAGTGTCGTCATAGTGAGGTCATTTCGTTTTCTGTTGGGTCGTTGTCTATGAAATGTCAGTTTTGTTCTGCTTTGTACTTCCCATGTGAGAGAAATTCTGCAAACGAGTTTACTCTGTGTTGCTTAAATGGGAAAATAAGTTTACCTTCGAGCAATATGCCAGAAGTAATCAAATTTATTTATAGGAGATGACACATCAAAAAAATTTAGAAATAATATCCGTCAGTATAATAGTGCTCTTTCTTTTGTGTCATTTGGTGTATTATTGCAATACGTGAGTCATATTGCATTACCACCTGGTCATGGGCCATACGTGTTCTAAATTTTGGGAACTTCACATCACAGAATATCTTCGTTGTACCTTGAAGATCCAAACAATGCAACATATTGTGAACATTAGTCTGGGCACAGTATTTTCAATTTATCTCAGATCTCATCGTCAAACTTTGACGGGTTCTCACTAGTACTTCTTTACAATTCCACGACATCTGGAGTTGACACAATGGACCAGATCATATACTCGTTCTCGTGTCAAAGATAAACAGATAGCCATTAGCTTACTTAATGAACTGTCTCGATGTTGCTGGAGTAGTAGCATTTGTCATCTGGTCAAATGTGTAGTCAACTTGGAATACGCGGAAACACAATGCTCGAAATGTATTCTTGCTTGAGATATCAGAAGGTCTCATTTAACTACACATTGAAATAAAAAAGTTCTATGGAACTCCAGTGAAATACACTTTCATCTCTGAAGACACATTCACTGCAAAAAATAAATTCTATTGGATCTTCCCAGATGCGTTGTTCTACACTGTGCTCATCAGGAAAGAATAGATGTCACTTGTGTGATAAACCAAGAACCTGGGAATTATTTTTTAAAGATAAAATCAACATTTAGCGTTTGAATATAGCATTTTTTTAGTCAAAGAAGACGCGTTGTTAGAACAACGGATCAACAAGGGTTCATATTCCATGCTTGATGTCAGAGCGTTATACAAATAGACACGGCCCCGAACACGTGATGTGCAAAAATGTGAAGAGGGCGTTGGATGGTCGTGATCGTCAGGAAGGACACATGAATTCATTCTCTAGAAAAATTTCGTGGTGAACACGTAAGCGGTGGGTGAGGCGCAATCGAGTTTTCAACGTACGTTGGGTTTCGTGTAGATTATTGTAAGCCGGGAATTGTTTAGTTGCAGTTTTCAGAGCTTGGTCTCGTATAAATTGTGATATTAAATAGTAATTGGGAATTTTTATTAATATAATGGTGGAAGTTGAAATTAAATAGACTCCATGTTTCGAGGAGAGATATATCAGGGTAGCTTCGTGGATGGAAGAATTTTCCAATAATTAGATTAACATAGTCAGTCGCCGTAGGTGTTTCATACGAAACACATATAGGGAAATTCGCGACCGCGTGTTAGATTTGTGGTAATATTAAATCTATTTATAGCAACCGTTGAGGATATTCTGAAACATTTTTATTTAGGAAATAACACGAAAACTGGTTCACCAAGGATTCCTGGTGATTCATTCTGTCAGTCGGCCGAGAAGACAACAATAAAAAATGAGCTATAATCAAACCCGTACGGTGTTTCAATGTTTAAAATGAAAACAAATGCACGTAAAATTGACAGAACCGCCATGTATAAATAAGGCGCAGCTTAGTGTGCACAAGAGGCAGAGTTCGAATCTACGTGACAAACTATTAATAATAAGAATAAATGTTAATTTTGTATTATTGAAAAAGGCTGATAATTCATAGTAGTTGTCATCAACCTAATAATTGATTCCAATTAATAGAACATCTAGGAATCGTTGTTCTGTATAGAATCACACGTCCACATGCAACACGTAAGGAGTGTATGTTTTATGTCGAAAATGTCGAATGCTTAAAATTGTCAGGAAATTTAATAAATTAATAATTCAGTTTTAAAATAAGCAATAGAAAACTTTTATAAATTTATCACAATTGTGTCCCTCGTGTGAGGTGGCCCTCAGAAGCAATGTTGCCGCAAATGTCACCAGTCATTGTGCAATGAGCATAGTAACACGTTGTTCTTCAGAAGAGTAAATAATGAACTAATGTAATAAAAATATGTAAATTCATAGAGGAGAATATTTTAAGCTTGCTTAACGTGCGATGTGTTCTGGTAAAAAATGTTGTACTCCATTACCTCTAAGTTTTTGCAATAATAAAGGAATTATTTTAATTAATTATTCATTGTCCATCATTATCTTCAAATCCTACAACAATTCAATCAATAAATGTGCATGTGAAGAAGATAACAGTAGAAAAAACAACAACAGAATGTACAGCAGTGTCTGGTCGATACTGCTTGCCCAAATACGTTACAAAACTACCTTGGGCGGGTTAATAATCAATACAAATTATGTGTTTTACAATGAATGACTTGAATGTTTTTATAAAAGATACAATAAGAAAAAAAGAAAACAAGCAAAGAACTTTTCAATCGAACATATTCCGGCCACCAGGGAAAATTGTTTACACAAGGCAGAATTCGAAAAGATAATAAACACGAAATAAAGTAAGAACTCGTAAAGTAAATAAGCATAATTGAAAACTCGATCGTTTGACTCAAAACATTGGGCAAGTACTTTTTCATATGAAGCAATCATTCGTCGAGATATTTCAAACGCGCTTTGTGCTTAGCGTCTCCGTCACGGTTCGCGGGTAAAAACCCCTTCTCTGGTTTTGTAGGGGAAGTGATAGCGGCTTCAGGGGAAGTTGCCCATGCTCCCAGAAGCGTCGCGCTTCTCAGGTGGGCAAATAGCTCGTGCGGGCACAATTTGACACGCCTGGCCTAGGAGATAGAGATAAAGCGGTGAATGATGAGAGAGCAAGGGCGCGATGGGAGGAAGCAGAAGTGGAAGAACTACAAAACAACATGAGAAGAGCCACATTGGATTTTGAAGAGCCCATTTGGATTGACCGAGGTGTGAGCTCGGGTCCTAGCAGTGGAAAGCGGTCGCGTTAGCCATAAGACCATGAGTCCCCCCCCCCAGTTTCTCGTGGCCAACCGCCATCTCGTAGAACGCGTGGCTGGCGTTTCGGCACGAGGTTCCGAACGATAGAGATGTCACTTGTCCTGTTTTCCGTCGCCCGGAGATCGATGGTTGTGGCGTCTTCGCCAGGTCACATGAGAACATCGATCTTAGCCGGTTTCGAGTCTCCAGCTACAACCTGTCTTTCTGCTTGTCGTAACGTCCGGAAAAAGAGAAAATTATTGGTTGCGAATCACTGCTCGCTGAATGTGGAAACCAATTTTCTCATCATCCCCGTGTAAAGGATGAGAAATTACAATATTTTACAGAACATTGAGTAATTTAAATTAATGTTGCTGGGAGACATGAACATGTAAATCGAAAACTAATATCAACTGATAAAAAAAATTGGTGCAAATATATTCCGATTGAAGGCAATAAAAAGAATGGTAGTTGCTCATGGAAACAATATCACTAATCATACGCCGCGGTGTTTAATCTAAAGGGTTAAACGAAGGTGCATTACTGTTATTTTATGGCTGCAAATGTTTCAATTTTTCTGCTGGCGGAGTAAAAATTAGCAGTTTTAAATCACAGTTATGAACTCACAAATATTAGCTTCGAAGAATTCGTAACTGAGTGAGATAAAAAGGGAGGGGGCAATCAAAATACTATAAAACAAATGGTGATGTTTGAAATCAAGACTTTGTTGTCTTAAAAATGTTTTAGTTTTAAAATAATTCTGATAGCAATTTACTCATACCTCAACATTGAAAAAAATAGAAGAAAATTTCAGTAATGTAAAAACATGTCACTATTTAAGGAAATTATTCGTATTTTCAACATAATATTTCTGAAAATGTTAAAAATAGTAAAACCTGTTTTCACGGAAAGAAACCTTATTCAAATCTGGTTTATCATAAATAACTAAAGTTGCTTCCTTAAAACAAGACGGAAAAAAAATTAGTTTCGCATATCTTCCTATTAAGAAAAATTAAAAATGAATGAGGAAAAAAATGTCAATCAATAATACATCTTACATTTTAAAAGTTGAAAGACAGTACTTCGTTGAACTTCACAAAGGAGAAAGGGCGTTTCCAGTTTTCCACCTCGCGAACTTTTCTCCGCTTGTCCCCGCGGGCGCATGCAGGCGGCTGTGCTCATTACAAGGCCTCGCATCCGAGGCTGCCTCAACGACGACATGGCCCCTCTGGCGTCTGAGGCGGCGGCGGCGGCGGTAGTGTCGGAGGTGGATGCAGACAACAGGGAGAAGGTGGTGGGGTTCAGGGAGGGAGGAGAGAAGTCGATGAGAGGGATGGGTGTGGAGGGGAGGTGGAGAGCGAGGTGGGTGTGCAGAGGGATGGAGAGATAGAGGGGCAGAGAGAAAGACTGGAGAGGTAGGTAAGTATGAAACTGAGAAAGAGTTTGGGAAGGGGCGAGGTAAGTAAAGGGGAGAGGGAGAAGTGGTGTGGGAAGGAGACAGGGAGGGGAGAGAAGAGGGAGATGTGAGAAGTAATGGTGGAGACCGCGAGGTTGGGGAAGTGAAGAGCGAGAAAAGTGGAAGAGGTTGGTAAGGGAGAGGTGGAGAGGTAGAATGGGAGGGAAGAGGTGGGGTGGGAAGGGAGGAGGTAGGGTGGGAACGGAAGAGGGAGGGAGGAAAAGAGTGGGAATGTTAGGACGAGGGAAGGGAGGGGTCAGAGCTGGGAGAGGGAGGGGGTAGAGATGGGAGAGGGAGGGAACAAAGAGGAGAGAGATAGGAGATGGAGGGGATGGAGAGATGAGATGGAGGGGAGATGGAGGGAGAGGGAGTGGAGAGAGGGGAGTGTGGGAGGAGAGAGGAAAGGGAGAACCATATAAGGGGAGCGGGAGATGTAGGATGGGAAGGGAAGAGGTAGCATGGAGAGAGGGAGTGGGAAGAGATGGGAAAGATGGAGGGGAAAACGGTGTCAGAACATGCAGGAAATCGTAGCAGGGACATGGATGTGGAGAGTGTTAGTAACAACTGAGACGAATGAGCACGGTGATGGAGAGAGTAGCGGAGGCATTAGTGACATCCAGGATCATGAGATTTTCAGAGATAACATATGTTTCAATTGTGGCAGTAGGAGAGTTGAACGTACTGCAGGGGGGCGCGGAAGACGAGATGGACAAATGGAAGTGTCT
This sequence comes from Teleogryllus occipitalis, assembly GCA_011170035.1. Lineage (NCBI taxonomy): Eukaryota > Metazoa > Arthropoda > Insecta > Orthoptera > Gryllidae > Teleogryllus > Teleogryllus occipitalis. The sequence goes on along the minus strand of BLKR01002436.1, from coordinate 184,281 downwards.
CAGAAAAAGGTGGCGGTGCGGTGGCGGCATAAAGGAAGGAGATTGAAGGAGCGACGTGTGGGACGGAAGGCGATGGCGCACGAGTTCGCTGAAGAGGGGAGGAGAGAATTAGAAAAATGTGGGGGCGGAAGCGAATGTTCCGGAGACGATGAAGGTTCTTAAGAAGCCAGGAATATGGCGGAAGGTGGAGTCGCTTGAACACGCCGACAAGGCGGAGATGGCGACGCGCTGTTCGAGGGAGGGGGGAAGAGTCGAAGAAGGAGGTTCAAGGGAAGGGGTCAGCGGAGGCGCTGTCCATGGGCCAGGTGGCGCAGGTAGGTGGAGAGACAGTGACATGGCAGGCAGGGACGGTCACGGCCGAAGTGTTGGAGGAAGAGGAGGCGGTGGGGGAACTAGAGAGTGTAACGTTTCAGGTGTCACTATTCCAATTGTCCGCTGTTCGAAACCATTTCTTCCATTTCATTACGTAAATACTTTCATATTAATACACAATACTCCGATTAAACAGTGGCACTTCAAGGTCACGAGCTGAACGAAGAGATTGACACTGTCATCCAACCGGGAACTTCGTTCCCACTTAAATTGTTGGTATTGGAGCTCCAGATGTCCATGTACCCTTTTCCTTCCAGCTCGTGGCCTTGAAGTGCCACTGTGTTTAAAATCTGAGTATAGTTATATCTGTTTACTCTTGAATTTGCACGAATGGAAGTTGTTTGAAAGATTAAAATGCATGTCTTTTTTATAAATAAACACATTTTCACAAATAAGTCGTTATATAGGAAGTCCGACACAATTTCACTTCAATAAGATTAGTTTCGTACATTTTTCCAAATTCATAGGTCTAGTCGGAATTTTCATCATGAATCTCTCTAAAAAAATCATTGATTAGGAAACATCCGTCGCCCTTCAAAGCCTTCTTGCCTTAAATCAATTTATTACTAAGGCAAGTAGAATACCTTTGCAATGTTACAGAATGACTTCTAATCGCACAAACCCTTCTATTTACAGATGTGCGTAATACTAATATTTACAACCATATATATATGAGATATATATATATGAGATGAAACGAAATGGTGATGAGAAGGGGTGAAAGGACGAACACAAATACAACCATGCCCGAGTTGGGACTCGAACCCGTGACCCTTCGGTCCGAGATCACTTTGACACTACTGCCTTAGCGATCTAGGCCACCGGGCCGACCACATAATACTTTAAATTTGAGTAACTTTAGAAGAAAAAGAAGAAGAAGAAGGAGAAGAAGGAGAAGGAGGAGGAAGAGGAGGAAGAAGAGGAGGAAGGAGGAGGAGGAGGAGGAGGAGGAGAAGGAAGATGAGGATGAGGATGAGGAGGAGGAGGAGGAGGAGAATGAGGAGGAGGAGAAGGAGGAGGAGGAGGAGGAGGAGGAGAAGGAGGAGGAGGAGAAGGAGGAGGAGGAGGAAGAAGAGGGAGAAGGAGGAGGAGGAGGGGGGAGGAGTTGATACAACGCAAAGAAGACCGACACACTGAGTACCAGAAGGAGGGGAACGAGAAGGAGGAGGCAGGTGCGAAGTGGGGGTTGATACGAAGGCTCGCGTCTCAGTGTCGCAGCAGCAAGGAGGGTGGTGAGTGCGCAGGAGAAGCAGGGCAAGGCCGCCGTCGGGTGCAGCGGCGCAGCGCGTCGCAGAGTGCGCGGGCGTGGGCCGGGCGCCTACTCACCGCGTGGCGCAGCCGCTGCGTCGCCGTCGACGGAGGCTGCTGCACCTGCGGGCAACGGAGGACGACGTCATTAGGGCGAACAACCTCGACAACGCCTCGCGCCAGCGTCTTCATTAGCCCGGCCCCCCGCCCCCTCCCCCTCCGCCACCGACCGCTCGCGGGCGAAGAAACGCGCGAGCTCGTCCCACCGATGAGATGCACCGGCCCAGCAGGGGAACTTCAACCAAACAGGACTTTCTGCCTCTTAACAACATTCTTTGTCAACATTCATGCACGAACATTAGTAATGGCCTTCACTGCCACTGATGGAAAAGCATTACTGTGAAGTACGCGCGCGGCAAATAAACTTTGTCGAACTCATTCCGCAAAGATATCATGGTCGTATAAATCAATTACGTACTGCAAAGTAAACAAAACACTGACGCTTGTCCTCATATTGAGAATGATCTGAAGAGTGAATACTTACAAGTGTAACCGCTAACGTCGAGTTACATACTCGAAAAGTTCATTCTACCTCCGCGAGAGTGTGAGAAGTTCCAAACGATTCAGAAAAGTTGCCATAGATAGTGCCATAAGAAGAAGACACATTTATGTAAGCGCTGACTTATGCAAATTTGATCGACCTATCAGAATTTAGTTGGAACCGTCACAAGAATTTCTCTAGCGATCGAAGGAAACTGCCATATTTGCCGAAGCGTTAGAAGGGACGACATCGTTCGCCACACCCAGCTGCAGAGCAAGAGAAATTAGTCGAGAAGCAAGTACATCAGTAGCTTATTAAAGGTTATCTTTTACGATAATATGAAAACAAATATTCATTAGAATATAAGAAATTTAAATAGTGAATGATATCGAAAAATTGCAAGTACAAGAATAGCTGGAAATTATACGATTTTCGTCAAGGAAAACTCGTATATTTCGGCGAACATTGAAATTATGAATAGGAAGCACATCCAATGGAAGAATATTTCTTTCTATTTCAGTTGTTTTTTTTTGTATTGCTATTCTTACTCATTATTTAATGTAAAGAATATTGGTTTCGCATCTCATTCTCACGTCTTTTAGTAAATTTTACTTTGGACGATTTAAGAAATGAAATCGAATTTGCTGGCCATGCAACCCCGAATGGCGTGAGGAACTGCTATCCAGACTGCGTCACTACGAACGAGGTAGGCGACAGCGTGGAAGCTCCCTCTGGTTACGACCTACGGAAGCGTGACCTTGACGTCGCAGTCTTCGGCGCTCGCCGCGACCAACGGTTTCTTCGTGGGACAAGCGTTGTGAGTCGCACAAAATTCATATGAACTTTGTTCTTGGTTTTGTAAACAAAATTAGCAAAGCAAAAAAAGTTCATTTGAAAGCTTCATTTGAATAGCTTCTCTCAAGTATATTCAGTAATACAGTTCGAGTTTATTAAATGTCAATAGCAATTTTAGAAATTATTAGGCTAGTCGTAAAACGGGTACAGATAAGAATATGTTATTTTAAAACTGTAAAACATTTCATGTAAGGGTGTGTCAATTGTAATCTATTTTGATGTTCATTATAATGTGTGTTCACAATATTTAACCACAAGGATAAGAGGTTCTAATTTTATTTTATTTTTTTCAATTGAAAAAGTTCTTGTATTGTGAATCTCAGTTGAAATGAAAGTGGAAATTGACTTAAAACTGTAACTTCCTTGACACGAATGTGGTGCGAACATTTTTTCAGAGTTTATTGAATTTGAATGTATATTTGATTTGTATTTTTTTAGTGTTATATTTACATGACATTTTTTGTACCAAGGATTATACACACACATACACACACACACACACACACACACACACACACATATATATATATATATATATATATATATATATATATATATATATATATATATATATTGTGACCATCCGTTTTGCCGAGGTCTCGGAAAACGGAGCACATCAATATTCCAGAATAAGATAAGCTGTTTGAACGCGCGCCAACGCGCATGAATACAATCCGAAAATGGAAACTACGAACTATATCCGTAAGAGAGCGTCTCGGTAGAGTATGCGACACCGGTAGTCGGGAGAAAGAAAGCTTTCTTTTTCTGAAGTAACAGCTGGAGAGTGAGGACCTACCGATCACGAGAAGGCGGCACCTCGTACTGCTACGGACTTCAGGACTGCATCTACGATAAAAACTCTTCAAGACATTCGAGGAGGTAATTATCATATTACAATGCATTAAAACAATTCATCAGGAAAAGGATGAAAGTATAAGTGACGCATTTAAAATCTTGGTAAGAGAGAGGAGTGTGAATAGCATGAAACTAACGAGGCCATTCATTTCTTTTCTTTGCAGTTTTTTTATTTTTATATTTATTCTTCTTATACAATAGACTCGGTTGTCGTATTGTAGATTCTTTTAAATATGGAATTAAAAGCTAGTTACATTCTATAAAAGAATACGAAAAGAGTATCAACGGAAAACGAGACGGAGGCCACATCGTGAGTTGAACAACGGTACTGGAAAGGGGCGACCGTGCGGTTCTGCAGAGGGGCGGCTTTGCTCCCGGCCGAGCTGCAAGGACAAGGACATCGAGCGATTGGAAGAGTCGACGCCGCAGATTTCTCTACGCCGTGAGAAGACACAGTAAGGTCGTGCCAACTTGAACAATTTGTAGATATTAGAAGGAATAATTTGTTTCGGAAAGAAAGTATTAGTACAGGTTCTTTATACCGATATTCTGTGAAAAATAGAATCAATCTTTTCTTTCAAGAAAAACTTAGCTAATTGTAAAGTTGCAACTAGGAAATTTACGACTGGAATGATTAGGCAAAGTTTTAAGTATTCTTGGAAATTGATTTAAATGAGAGAAAGGAAACAGTGTAGTTAATTATTAAGAGTGTAAGTTGTTTTCTTTTTTCAGCAAGACAAAATTCTTGTATATGTAAAGTGTTTTATGTTCATTTACTGTAACAGCAATTTAATTAGAATATACTTAAGTAAGTGGAAAGTGATTCGACTTGAGTTTCTGTGTAAGTGCATTCAATCCACAACGGCCCACATGACCCTGATTCCCGCTATTCTAATTGTATTTTTTTATTTTGCGCCCACCTTGAAAACCCATTAAGAGCTAGCCGGCGGAGGGGTGGGTCGCAACACTCTTGCTCGGAACGAGTCGCGTTGCCCGAACCATGTCGGCACCCGAGATGAATTACAAATATATATATATATATATATATATATATATATATATATATATATATATATATATATATGTGTGTGTGTGTGTGTGTGTGTGTGTTGTGTGAAGTGTATTTTTATTGTGTTCTGGTATCAACTGAAGTCAACGAGGGTATCAATACTATTGCCAAGAAATGGTTCAGAATTAAAGTTGAAATAGTGCAGGATAGTCGACCAGATTTTTTATGTAGTGTCTTTAAAAGAATATAGTATCTAATATTTTTCTTGATTCGAAATATCTCAACTTTTGCCTTTTATTGATGCGCACTAAAATGACGTACCCATTCCTAATTAGAATGGTGAACATAATTTTCAACTATTCCTAAAAGAGAACGTGACAAGTGTCGGAGAATTCGTGTTAAAAATAAAGTATGCAACTCATACGAATGCATCTTTTGAAGTCATGTTGAATTTAGAAGACAACATTCATACAAGTTTCTTTATTTCGACCTCCAGATTGTTGCCAGATACACATAGAGTTACAGAGTCACTTTTAGTCCACGATTTTACAATTGATAAGATACTTCAAGTGATTTGACAAGAAATCAACCGGCGACGTTCATTGCTTTTATCTGAAAAATTATTTTCTTTAAAATAGGACTTGTATCACCATTCCATTTACAAACAAAATTCGCATTATGCCAGAGAAGGCAGACACTACGCCCACGGCGCATGCGTTGTCAACTTTACCATGCGCAGGATACGATGAAATGCTGAGGATATATCACGGCATCAGGGTAGACTCGGGCCACAGATTGTCTGCTCGATGAAAGAACAAAAAACTTTCGTTTGGTTAGAACACATTAACTGGCAGTGGTACTCTTAGTTGTTATTTCATATTTAAACTTTTAAAAAATTGTTATTATGGGAATTTTTCAGTCACAAATAAAACATCGAAAATTTAAAAGATTGAGCGTAATAAATCGATATTAGTAAAATGTCTGTTTTAAAACATGGATGTTTGCGTATAAACATCGATGTTTTTAATACATCGATATCGATGTCGCAACCCTAGCTTTCCACGTCACTTGTTCTAAATGACTCCGTGAAAATTTCAGGATATATTATCTATAATTAATATAAAAATGTAAATGACCACACACTCGAAGGTTATACATTTCTGTAAACAAAAAGTTATATTTTCCTACTTAACACGTGAAAAATATTTTGCACTAAACCACACTCATATTATTCATGTTCCTTTAAAACATCATCTTTCTTGGAAGGAAAAAGAATCGTGAAGTGAACCTAAAGTTATTTAGTAGTTCCACATAAAAGAAAGAACAGAAATATTCCGCAAAAAAATTGCCGAGTATAAACGTCTCTCATAAGTGCCGTAGAAAAAGAATGAAACTTTAATATCGAAGAATTATTTCAGGATTTGAACAAGTATCGATTCTATCCTTGACGCAGAAAACCTTTCTCTACATTACGTCGGAAATCTACCTCAGAAACTAAAATATTTTATCCTCGAATCACCCACAAATATTTTATACACCCTCACCTTCCGCTATAGGCAGCACGTTCTGTTTCATACCCGTTCTGCATACGCCCCATAAATCCACCACCACCTGCTGCGAACGTTGCAACTTGGCGGGGCGAAACAACAAGCGTTGTTTTCCGCTCAAGTGCCGACACTTCGCGAAACACCCGCGAGTTGCGAGACCTCTGCCGGAAGCGGAAATGACGAGGGCAGTGTCGGAGCCGCAGGGCAAGCTCTTCCCGCTTCTGCCCGCACCCCCCCGCCCCTGGCGGCGGCGGACCGCCACGTCGCAAGCACTTTTTCAATGTTCCTCCCGCCCCGTAATTCACGGGAAATAACAGCAATAGCACCCAGTCGCGTAAATCTTCGGTTGTCTCTTCCATAAAGGTGCCAACGGCACCGCGTCGAAGGAAAAAGAAGCACTCGGAACGACGGGTCACCGTGATATACTGGGCGATGGGCTGGCTAACCCGGCGCCCCGCTCGCCCCCGCTCGGCCCCGCTCGGCCCCGCTCGTCCCCGCTCGGCCCCGCTCGGCCCCGCTCGGCCCCGCTCGCCACCGCTCAGCCCCTCTCGCCCCCGCTCGCCCCGCTCTGCCCCGCTCGATCCCGCTCGTCCCGCTCGTCCCCGCTCGTTCGCGCTACCTCATCCACGCCCTCTATCGGTCGCTCCCTATTCAGCGAGGTACCTCCGCGCGTCCGCCCAGAAGTTATGCCGCCTCACCCTCCCGCCTTCTGTGCTTTCGCGGGCCGCACTCACCAGCACTTTGGCGAGAACTGGGGCAAAGAAATTCCAAAGAAGTCGAAGGGTGTTTCAGAGAGATCCTTCACGAAAATATTGTTTTAGCTTCTTACACAATATTCTGCAGATACGTTTAACTTACCCTAAGGAAGCGAAAGTTACTATGTTAGTTATGGGTGTATTGAAGGCTGCAAAGTATTCCGTATGAACGCGTTTATTCCTTTTTGTATTAATTGCCTTATTAATTTCTCAATCTGATACTACTTTTCAAGTAATTAAGCATTAAGGAATGGTAGTTACAATATTAAGTTTTTTGTCATGTTAAAACTAATATTCAACAAATAGAAAAAATGTATACACTACCCTACAATTTTCCACGATGGAAACTGTCGAAGCATTTGTACAATTAACTCTTCAAATAACAAATCTCGTAAATTTAAATCATTCAATATTCAAAACGACTATGACATTCAATTTACCATTGCCATTTCAGAACGAGACACTTCATCGCAATCTTTGTCGACTTCTTTTGTGAACACATATGACTATCATGTCATATGCATTCATAGTGATCGACTTTAACACTGTGAGGCCCCCTTTAAGACGAGGCGAAGTGATTTCCAGTAAGAGAATACTATCAATTTTATCATTTATTGCATTTATAAAAGTAGAGTTGGAAATTAACTATATTTTTAAATAATATTGGCGACAATCTACCAAGTACTACAATCCTAGTCAGAATAAAAAACGTGTTTATAAAAAGATAGCTTTCACTGTCATAAAAAGAAACAAAATTGTATTAAGTACAAACAAATATAAAATGGAAATGAGAATATAAAAATATTAGTAATATACTTTACTAATAGCAATATAAAACTTTCAGTGGATGAGTTTATCTTTGAGCATACGTATTTCCTATACATAGCAAAGAATTCTCTACCTTCGATTTCCCGTTCTTCAGGGATCACTAAAATATCATTTAGTTTTGGTCATGTACATTTTACATTACACTACTGTCATTTTACCTGGAATCATAATTTGGCTATTTTTGCTAGAGAGTAGAAATTTTCTAAAATTTTATTTCAAAAGTACCTTAAAATCCATCATGTAATTTTACACACATTTATCATATTTCCAACTTCTTCATATCATACATACAATTTTGTAAATTTTATCACACATATTTAGTACTACAATAATAATAACAATAATCAGTGCAGTGTCACAGATAATAATACAATAAATAAAATATTCCTAAAGGGAATGTTATTTCATGCTTTATTTATTAATAATGCTTCCTAAAAATAGGAATGTATCTAACTAACCTTTAATTTTTCAGAGTAACTGAGCTTTACAAAAATCATCGAAATACAAAACATTGGCAACATTCACATTTTAACTCGTTTTTATCTGCATTTCATGATGTTCGTTCTGAAACATTAAATACGTTAGAATTATGAACCCAATTAAAAAGGTCCTATTTAATTGTGTTTCTGTTCAATAAATGTTTGTTCAGGCAGCGAATATTTACATAATCAGAAAGCAAATTTTTGAATTCTAAAGCACGTTATTAGCTTTGTGTATGCGTTGATACTAAAAGCGGTTTAGTGAAAAAATGGATCGAGTATTTTATATCTTCCATAATTTACCTCAATGAATGCTTTATGAAGTTCATTTTACACCCGTATCAGCTTTGTGTGGTATTATGCGAAAACTTTGACATAACTGGAGAGCAATTTGCCACTTTATGTGGTTTAATAATTTCTTCCTCTTGATCGGGGGCGGATCTAATCGATAATGTTGGAGGGGGGCATCATAGATTTTTGTTAAATAATAAATATTTGTTACTAAATTGTATATTATTTTTGTAGTGTATATGGTGCTATACAATTAAAAAATAATTACACAATTCTAACATAAATACATATTTAAATCATTTTTCCTAATAAAAGAAGGAAACAAACGAAACCTTCAGGCCTTTATTTTTTTGGGGGGGGCATGTTCCCATGCCCCTACCCTGGATCCGACACTGCACTTGATATGATTAGATTATGTTCCTTTTCTCAGTAGTGTTTTCTTTAAAGCTACAGCCATTATCAATGAAATGAAACGTTTACACCAATAGTTTGTTTAATTATTTTCAAATATATAAACATTTTAATACTATTTTCTGGTAAATTTCAGTACAATAGCACATATAGAGAGGTGTTGATGGATATGGAATAATGTTGACGGTTGAAGAAGAGCAGGAGAAAAAAGTAGACGGAAGCTTCCAAATGAAAGTGGAAGAGGTAGAAGAGATCTCATCTGCGACGGACAAAATGTTGTGGATTGTGAATTGGATCAAAAGAGAAAGAAGAAGAGAGGATGAGACAGGAAAATAATGTCGAAGGAGGAGCAGAGGGAAGGATGAGAACGGGAAAGAAAGGGTACGATGACTTTCAATGGTTTAGTTGTGGAAGGAATGAGCCACAGAGATAGAAATAGTGGTCAGGATTCAATAGTTCAGCACCCTAAATATGGAGTAGACTGAAAGTTCTCAAACGTCTTAACAATTTTACCACTCACTCGCCAGTAAAAATTTTGATATTCAATAAAATTACCTTAAATGACAAGTTTTAAATAGTGTTATCTCGTTTACTTACAATGAAGACCTTTGTAGAAAGCACTTTAATTTACATGTTAATTAAAAGAACGTGTGTGAAAGAGAACAGTATTAAGTTTTACAAAAAGTAATTAGCCTCGGTAGGTATACTGAGAGCCGATTAAAAAATCATTTTGTAATTGTATGAATTTTTTCAAATCACCACAATTTAGCGTCAACAACAGCAGCAATAAAATGATAAAATAATAATAAAAATAATAATAATAATAATAATAATAATAATAATAATAATAATAATAAAATGTCTCTATCGTCTAATCGTTCGCAGTAGTGACCATCGTACTGTCCAAGATTGATTTTCTTTCTGTACTGATTTTCTTCTCTTGTGCGTACTGCGTTCTTCTCGCCGTACTGTTGGCCTGGGCACTGGCCAAGCTGACAATCTGATTCGCCCTCCTGACTAGTAAGAGTCACACAATTATAAAATACCTAAATTATGTTCCGTTAGTCGCAATAGTCCTGCAAGCTATTTGTTGAAGTTGTATCCAGAGAGGCATTTCGTTTCCATTTTTTTCGTTCTTTCTTCATATCAATAAAGAAAAATATATCATTATCTGTCGCATTCTGCTTTACTTATCGGTTTTCGTACTCGTTACTGCACTATTATCGCTATTCAAAGTTGATAAACATGACAATGTTATTTAAAATCTGCAGACTTCATGTCAGGTCCAGCAGACATTTATCAATTGTTGGCAGTTCAGCATTGCACCCACGTGACACCTAAGGCTGCGTTTATGTTGGAGCAGCGATAAACGATGAGAGCGATGAGAGAGTAGACGTTGTGAAATCGCAGCGCTGCGGTGTTCATGACGGAGCAGTGCGAAGCAGCGCCACTCCGAATCCACCAGAGACATCTACAGGACATTCGGCGAAACTAACTTGTCAATTCAATACCAACCTTATGTAAATCACCCGCCATATTTACTTAAATTGGCTTAGGAACTTTTGGTTACCGTTTAAGTTGAACCGCAGTAGGAGTCAACCTCAACTTCATTCCCCTATGCAATGGAAGCATTACACCTTCAGTATTTTTCTTTGCTGGATATTGGCATGCTTGGTAAAGAGAGATGTGTCAATTTCTCTCGGCTCTGCAAGGTGCAGCAGACAGCTGTGTTGAGCCCACGAGAGAGTTGTCTTAGAGTGTACGTATTTCGAAGTTTTTGAACTGCGAGCGAATTCAATTGTGATTTGTTTTGGAAATGTATTGTTATTTTATATTTGGCTTGGCATTTTTATCGATGCGCCGTCATTTGACGAAAAACTCTTCAATGAATGTGATAAGAAAGATAATTTTAGAAAGTCAGACAAGTAAAAAAATAATCGCGAAGAGAATAGAAAATTGCCCAGAGTGTTATTCTGGCTGAATTGGTAATGATTATGTAGGTAAGCTGACATGGATACAATAATGAGTGTTCATGCACATTAGTGTTTATGGAAAATTAAGTGTCATACATATTAACCTATTTGCATTGACTGTAAAAGAGAAGCAGATGTATATTACCAGCACAGTTATAACTATAATATACTATTTAGTATTGAGATTAGTGATTGATTACATTTGAGAAACTCAATGGCCATTTTCCTTTTTTTACAGGGCGAAGTCTAGCCTCTCGATGAAAGAAATATGGAAGTATGTGAATGAGTGTTTAAGAAATAATTATGGAATTGGGTCTTCTACGGAGGACAGGAAATATATTGTGTGCTATAGACCTATGTGAATCTCACAAACATAAGAGTATTTTCTGCCAGGTTGTATGAAAAATAAAAACATTTAAGAGAAATGTGAAATTATGTGAAGAAAAGTGGCTATGCACAGAATGTTTCAAATGTGTGCAGTGCTCTTCTATTCAGTCAATATCCATTATTCATAGTTTTTTTAATATTCTATTAGTCTGCCGAGTTTCATCTGTTAAAACAGTTTTCAGTTTGCTACATTTTCAGTATTTAAAATGAGAAGTTTCCTTTCTTTATTTAAAGACAATATTAATTAGGTCGGTCGTTCTTCAAGATATGTTTTAGAATATTCTAGAAGAATCTGGCTGGAAACAGTATGAATCCTTTTGCATCCTTGAAAACATACAATACAAATACATTCTTGAAATAAAGAAATACAATTTAAAGCGTGTAGAAATACAGTTGAACGTAACCTGAAAACAATTTTCAGCTCGGAGAAGCCACATTAAGCAAGTAAGGATTTATTCATCGCCATGTAGTAAACGGGTGGCCGGCAAGCGTCCGTGTTGCCGTCCGTTACTCACGAGAAGACATCTCCTGGTCAACAATTCCAAAGAAGTGAGTTGTCATTCGAGCCGTCATATATTACAGAACGGAATATACTGGCCAGACAGAACAGATTTTTTTACGGATATTACCACTTTTTGTAAGCTCTTGTGTGTGTGTGAGGGGGGAAGAGTCGGGCTTTGGATTGATTGATTGAAGATTCCAGGCGCTTCAACTTCTAGGGTCATTAGTCGCATACGTGAAGTAATCTTGTTTATTTATTTTTTATTTTTTATATTTATTTTACGTCAAAAAACAGTTAAAACTGCGTATGACGTGCCATAAGGAAAAGTGAATTATGTGCACATTTTCAATATTCTGTGATCCCTACACTAAGTCATATACTACATGAATTTTGAAGAAAAAAAAAGCTTTCAAGTAATAAAATATATTTTCAAGGATAAATAAGCAATACATTTTGGGCTGTTATCCACGTTGTCCTTCGGAATAATACTTCCTGATGCGACAACATGGAAACGATAATTTGAATAACTGTATTTCCCATTGAATTCTAGAAGACGTGCAAAGATAATGAAATTACATTTATGTCCAGAAGCAAAACAAGGGGCCATCTCAGCACTTGCTCAATGGATCAGGGAAACTGGACGAAAAACCTGATCGAGATGGGGTAGTGCATTTTCTTATCACGGAAGACCACGGTCTCTCCCCGCCTGATGGCGAAATCCAGCGCCGACCTACGTCGGCTTACGGTGATTTTCCTCAATCTACCACCACCGAGTCACCACCCCAGCTGGGAGGAGCTGTAAGCTCCCGACTGGTATCTCGCCAAGTGTGGTAGTGCAGCGTGTGTGTGTGTGTGTGTGTGTGTGTGTGTGTGTGTTTAAGTAAGGGGTGAGGATAGGACAGGGAAGAGGAAGGATCGCGTGCGGTCCGTGGCCCGTTTGTTAGTGTACTGCTTTAGCATTCGCCTAGAGGTAATTGGAGAAACCACGGAAAACTACCAATCGGATCAGCCAGCTGCTAGAATTCTTCTCCACACAGCTGTTAAAGTCGACCTAGGCGTCGAGCTAGTGCTGAAAATCCTGCCGCCGTCGGGACTAGAACCCTAGAAGCGCCCCATCAGAGGTCCTACTGTCACATCAGTTGATGCCCTGAGCTACCTTTGCTGGTTCGGTTTTGGAGGAGGGGGGTATTTGGAAGGGAATTAATGCAACTACAGAAATGATCAACAATTCATTCACTTCCACTCAACAAGAAGAATTAATTGACAGAAGCCGGATAATTCTGTATTATTCTGTACTGGCCTTTTCAAGACATCTTATGGTGAAAACTGTGTTTCATTTCCGGCACAACATGAATCTTTACGACTTGATTCATCAAGATCATAATTAAATGTAATATTGCAATAAAACAAAATGTAAAAAGCAATATGTGAATACTTCTGTACTGGCCGTTTCAAGAATCTTATGGTGAAAACTTTGTTTCCTTTCCGGCACAACATGAATCTTTACGACTTGATTCATCAAGAACATAATTAAATGTAATATTGCAATAAAACGAAATGTAAAAAGCAATATGTGAATACTTCTGTACTGGCCGTTTCAAGAATCTTATGGTGAAAACTTTGTTTCCTTTCCGGCACAACATGAATCTTTACGACTTGATTCATCAAGATCATAATTAAATGTAATATTGCAATAAAACAAAATGTAAAAAGCAATATGTGAATACTTCTGTACTGGCCGTTTCAAGACATCTTATGGTTAAAACTGTGTTTCCTTTCCGGCACAACATGAATCTTTACGACTTTACTCGTCAAAAACATAATTAAACGTAATATTGCAATGATACAAAAAGGTAAAAAGCAATTGGTCGATATTTTTTAAATTACATTTTTGGCTCGAGAATAGCCGAGTCAGGTAACTGAATTGATGAAATATGCTATTAAGTAATAGTTTCCATTCATGAGTGCTTGACAATAAAGAAAAAGGAACATTAGAGGTTATGGTTTCCCGGAAGTGACGCCCTTGCGGCAACGGCGCAGCGCAGGCGGCGGGCCGCGGGTAGCGCTGCGGACGCAGAGCGCCGCCTGGCGGGGAAGCCTCACTCTCAGGACGAGTGAATTATTCGCGAGCAGATTTAAGCGCCCAGATAGAGAGAGACGCGCAATAATTAAAACACTTTGTTACAGGGACGGCCGCGTCGCGTCACGGAGACCGCCGCATTTCTCCGGCTAAGTGGGCGGCGGCGGGGGCGGGGCCCGCCCCTTCCGCCCACACGAGGGCTTCTTTCTCGCTGCGCTGCCACGCTCGCGGGAGGAACGAGCCCTTGCTCTCACGCACAGCGACCCAGAAGAGGGCGTGGTCGCCGCTCTTTGTCGGGGGGCTGCGATCTTCTGAAGAGATGACAGCGATAAAAGCCAACGGGTTTTCATCAACGGATTTTTATAAAACCAACGTCTTCATGAAGACGTTTCTTTCATATTGGTTGCCGGCAGCGATAGGCCGGACGCAACACCGCTGACTGGGTGTTAGTAGTACGATGGAAGCGGATTTTTCTAACGGTCTTTTGATTGATTGATTGATTTTTTCGTGTTTCCGGGAGCGTCAACTGCTTTGGTCATTAGTCCCGTTAGTGTAGGGCATGTTTTTTCTCGGGAGATGGCGGTGATGTTCCCCCGCTGGATGGCGAGATCCGGCGCCGACCTACCGTCGGCTAGTGGGGTTTCGCCCTAACCAGGACTCTCCCACCAGCGGGGCACCGTCCCAGCCGGGACAAGCTGTAAGCTCCCGACCGGTCTCCCGGGATATGTGGTAGTGTAGTGCATGTTAGTGTAAGTGTGTGTGTAAGGGGAGAGGATAGGACAACGAAGAGGAAGGAAAGATCGCGCGCGGTCCGTGGTCCGTTTGTTAGGGTACTGCTCCGGCATTCGCCTGGTGTTGATGGGAGAAACCACGGAAAACTACCGATCAGAGCAGCCTGCCGCTAAAATTCTCCTCCAGAAAGCTGAATTCGACCTAGCTGAAAAGATAGTGACGAAAATCCTGCGACCGTCAGGACTCGAACCTAGGACCACCCGGTCAGAGGCGCTGCAGTGACATCAGTTAATGCACTGAGCTACTGCTCCCGGTACGGTCTTTTGATCTGACCATTGTTTTTCGTGTTGTTCTTTTTTGTCAATACTCGACGAAGGCTGAAGTATTATCCTAACAAACAGGGTATGTTCCTTACCTCAACATTCTCCCCTCCTATTGCCGTACACACATACGTAAACATACATTTATGTGCTTTACACTACCATGAATGTCGATAAGCTGAGTCGGGAGCTTGGAACTCATCATGATTGGGGTCGTGCCATTATTTAATGGCTTACCAACCTCTAGAAGAAACAAAAACGTGCATATCTCAACTTTTCTTGTTGAGTGAAATACCATTGTCTAATCCCAAACGCCAGAAATAAATATATTTGGTATATAGATGCATAATTAAATACTAAACACAAACATAGAGACATAATTAAACACAACACGTTTAAACGTATAGCAAACATACTTCTGAACAAAATCACAGTAAATGATCGCTACTCATCATCACTGCTCAAAACTATTAAATAAATGGCGGACAGCATCTTTCAAGATGCCTTACTGTGGCAGAACGTAAGCGGTGTAGAAATCAATGAGAGATGAAGAATGAGAACTCTGACAGTAAGCGCAATATGAAACGACGCTAAATAACGCAATCAAATATTTGCATTTGTGTGCTCAAAATTGAAATTGTTTAATTGAGTATGGATTTTTTCTCGAGATACTGGGCATCCAACCAAATCACAGAAATCTCTCACATGGCTTGAGGCTGCATAATGTTCTTTCAATTCCTGCGTGCATAGGAATGACAGATTACTGATCAGGTGCGTCAACGGCTGTTGTTAGTCCCGTAAGTGTATTTCATGTTTTATCGCGGAGGGGGCGGTGTTCTTCCCCCGCAGGATGGCGAGATCTGGTGCCGACCTACCCGTCGAACTGTGGGGTTTTCCCTAACCAGATATCTCCCAACAGTGCGGCACCGCCCCATCCGGAAATTCTAAGCCCCCGACTGGACTTCTCCCATGTGTGGTAGTGTAGTGCATGCAAGTGTAAGTAAGTGGTGAGGATAGAACAAAAAAGAGTAAGGAAAGATGGTGCGCTGTCCGTGGCACGTTTGTACTGCTCCGTCACTTGCCAGTTATTGATCGGAGATACCGTCGAAAACTACCGATCAGAGCTAACGAAGGTATCGGAGATACCATCGAAAACTACCGACCGCTAGAATCCTTCTCCAAACAGTGACTGAACTCGACCAAGCTCTGTAGCTAGTATCGAATATCCTGCCTCCGTTGGAGTGTTACTCTAGGACCTCGCGGTCAGACGCACTGCAGTGACATCAATTGATGCCCTGAGCCACCTAAGCCGGTGCGCCTATTGGAAATTAGTAATATATTTGATTCTATTTGGCCGAGTAAATGTGGAGCCCGTACCCCATCGATGGTGCGAAGCGAGGCCGGGTGGGCCGTGGGTAGCGCCAGTCGTGAGGGCGGCGGTGGCGGCGGAGGCGGCGGCGGCGGCGGCGGCGGCGGCGGCGGCGGCGGTGGTGGCGGTGCTGCTGCTGCTGCTATTATCGCGAGCGCCCTGGCGGCGAGCGGGCAGAAAGCGCGTGTGAGCAGCTGCGCGTGGCGGGCGGCGGATTTTTTGCCCGGCGGAAATCGGATTTGGCGCCGGATGGCGAGTGCCGCTGTTGCCATTGCAGCAGCCCCCCTCCCCCTGGATCCTCCATCCTCGACCACGCCCCCAACTCCGCCCGCAGTTCGGTCCGCCCGGCTTTCTCACTGGCGGTATTACTTGCGAACAGCCTGCCCTCCCCGTTGCTTCCAAGCTAGGTCGAATTCAGCCGCTGGCTGGAGGAGAATTGTAACGACTGGCAACTCTGATCGGTAGTTTTCCATGTTTTTTCTAATCTCTATCAGGCGTATTCAGGAGACGTACTCTAACAGATGTACTACCGATTGCATGCGATTGTCACTTCCTCATCCTCGTCGCCTCCTCTCCCCTTACATATACACACATTCATGCATTACACTACCACACAGCTCGGGAGAACTGTCGGAACTCATCCCGGCGGAGGGCGATGCCTTGCTGGAGATACCTGGAAAGGAAAATGTCTTATGCCATCCTCTAGCGCCGTATCTCGTATTCCACTCAGATGAAACTGCATCACCTCCCGGAATATAACATGCACCATGCGTAAGTAACTAATGATCATAGCATTTGACGTGACATCGAGAAGAAAATAATTAATGAATTTATCAATCACAGTCGTTACCACTTGCAAACTACTTTCCCTCCCTGTCGCTTCCTTGGTAACTCTGAATCTTATGTTTTCTTCGGAGTTTCACTTAAAATTCTCAAAAGACATAACCTGCCTCAAACGGTGCTCCTCGCCAAGTCGGATGCCCTCACCTGCACGTCCTCACCGGGAGTGAAAGTTGCTTTAAAATGAATACTTTGTTCAGAAACGTGCAAGAGTCAACCGTACCATATTTGAAAAAGGAGAAAATATGGCACAGCACTTTCTAGAAAGTCATGGTGGTTGCTATGTAGAAACTAATAAAAACAATATTACTCTAACAGAAAAATTGTAATAATGTATCTTCGTTTCCTTCAATCTATACGTCACTATGTATTAAACGCTTAATTTCAGTTTTATGTCATGTGCGTATGCTTCGGTTGTTGTATGACAAAGTTTTTTCCATTCCCTAAGTGCAGTGAGTTTCTCGACCTTTTAAATCGTTTCTTCCTTCTTCCATTATCCTAGGTAAGTTCTCCTCGCTTCAGTCATTTCAGGTCACAGTAACTTGTTCATTCACTATTGCACTCTTTCATTGACTAATTCACTCATGCATTAACTAATTCACTCACGCATTCACTAATTCACTCAAAGTTCAAGAATTTACTTATTCATTCCCCAATTCACTCATTTATTCACTAATTCCCTCGCTCATGTACTGTTATTTACAATTATATTAATTATTCACGCACTAATTCATTTACTCGCTGACTCTTCACACACTCTTCACTCATTCACTCTTTGTTCACTCACTCAAATTTCATACATTCCCTCTCTCACCATTTATTGACTCACTCACTCCCCAGTCCCCACTTACAGAAATTCTCATTCTGTTTCCATTTGAGTTCTCGATTCGCTCGTTATCGCTTAGGATTCCATTTCCCAATTCCTTCCTGCTTTCCTTCTTATTTTCGTTCCAAATAACGGATCTTGAAAATCTATCATCCCTGTCTATATTTCTACCCTAAGCTATTTCACTCACTACCTGGACGGAGAAAGAAAAAATATTGAAGGTCAAGCTTCATGTAAGGAAAGTAAACAAAAGCACAATTCTCATTGTTACGTCCCCGTAATTAATAATTTGATTACTATGTGTCTTCACTCATGGCCGCAATTAATAGGTCCAAACAGTCGACGTATACACGTAACACAGCACAATATCGACATCATCCACCAATTACAATTAATTTTAAAACATAAGAATGCAAATTAAGAACGCTGAAACGGAAAATAATATAACACGTATCTCCTTAAAGCATAATGTTTAATCTGAAGGTCTAAATTAATCAGTCCCACACCATTACAAACAACCATTGGTGTGGCCTCGTGGATAAAAGCACACAGATATTTAAAAGTATGTACAAGTTTTATTTACAAAGAATGTACAATAACTACAATAACTGCTCCGTAAATACACACTTTCCAGTATTTCCCAACCGCCCGCCTGTGGATACATCACATATTGTAGTGAGGGCCCGCCTCGAGTGCACGCTCCTACCTCGCCACTCCTGTGACTTTCGTCACGCGTGCAGCGCACGAACACGCTTCAGCCTCGACGTAAATTTTGTGCAAAGCGTGAGGTTTCCAAGAACAAAATCCGCCGATATGACCGAGTCAGCTGCTTTTTTATACCGTCTTGCCGTCACGTGACCGCCGTTGAGCGTGGGAGGGAAGGTTGCATACCACCACGTGACAGCCCAAGCCACGCCGTCCATCTGGTCTAAAAATATCCGTACACCAACGCCTTGGCGCCAGACTATCAGCTCTCAGGTACGCGAGCTTTCCGCGTCATCCTCCTACGCAGGGCCGCCAACGTGACGCTACATGTGCTATCCAGACTTGTCCCGAGAGCCAAACCTGCAGCATTCGTGTTTGAAGCGCGCCGGCTGCACCTCTGGCAACTCCGCAGCCGCCTCCGGGTTGCGAGCTTTCCGCGTGCTCCTCTCACGCAGGGCCGCCAACGTGACACTACATATGCTATCCAGGCTCGTCCCGAGAGCCAAACCTGCAGCTTCCGTGATTGAAGCGCGCCGGCTGCACCTCTGGCAACTCCGCAGCCGCCTCCGGTATGCGAGCTTTCCGCGTGCTCCTCTCACGCAGGGCCGCCAACGTGACACTACATGTGCTATCCAGGCTCGTCCCGAGAGCCAAACCTGCAGCTTCCGTGATTGAAGCGCGCCGGCTGCACCTCTGGCAACTCCGCAGCCGCCTCCGGTATGCGAACTTTCCGCGTGCTCCTCTCACGCAGGGCCGCCAACGTGACACTACATGTGCTATCCAGGCTCGTCCCGAGAGCCAAACCTGCAGCTTCCGTGATTGAAGCGCGCCGGCTGCACCTCTGGCAACTCCGCAGCCGCCTCCGGTATGCGAACTTTCCGCGTGCTCCTCTCACGCAGGGCCGCCAACGTGACACTACATATGCTATCCAGGCTCGTCCCGAGAGCCAAACCTGCAGCTTCCGTGATTGAAGCGCGCCGGCTGCACCTCTGGCAACTCCGCAGCCGCCTCCGGTATGCGAGCTTTCCGCGTACTCCTCTCACGCAGGGCCGCCAACGTGACACTACATGTGCTATCCAGGCTCGTCCCGAGAGCCAAACCTGCAGCATTCGTGTTTGAAGCGCGCCGGCTGCACCTCTGGCAACTCCGCAGCCGCCACCATCTCCGCCGCGCCGCGCCACGCCGCGCCGGCGCCCGATTCGGGGCTTAACGCGGTTTTCGGACGCTGCACGCGGTAACGAGAAGCAAACGCGATTGCCGCGCGCGCCGGACGGAGGCGCAAGAGCGGCATACGCGGATTAGCGAATAATGCATTTTTATACGGCGGCGGCGGCGCGACATTCAGCTCGCAAACGCGGAGCTGGAGGCTGCTGGTGCGAGGCTGGACTCCGGCTCCGGTTGGGCGGTCCGCAGCTGGCGTGGGATTTATTTCGCGGCGTGTGTGTTTGGTCACGTTTCGAGCCTACTTTTAGAAGCCATTGAATAAAATAAGACGAACTTACGGAGAAATGTGTCGAAACCAATTCACGAATAACCTTCCATTTGAGAGACAATTTGATGGTGTCCACTACACTATCGGTAAAAATAATTAGTGTATATTGTACGGACTGAACTGAACTTACAGTTGCTTTTAAGCATGATACTTGTCTATTAATGCGTTTTGCTTACAATAAATCTTTTCTTTAATTTGGTAATATTGATCTTTGTCCTTCCTGTTATAAAAAGTTATAATATTTACTTTGTGGTCTATAATGATTTTCCATGCAATTCTATTGAAATAATTTTTATTGCTTTACACTGAAAAATATTGTAAAGTTATTTAGAATCTGAAATCTCCATCTACGTACACGGAATTTTCCTTTATCTTGTGCCTCATAATTAGTCTCTTTCTTTCCTTCTGGACACTAAAAGTAGATTTTTCTTCATTTTAATGCTGCAAACACATTTTTACTGCTTATGATAAAAATATAAACAAAAATCTTTTTTCATGTGCCTCAAAAAATAATTATCTTTATTCGTTAAAATGCGAATGAAATTTATGCCTTATCGTCGGTCCACTCACCAAGTAGGTAGAAAAGACAGTTGAAGAGGTAGTCCTGGCGATAGTTAGTTACTTTTTTTCCTTTTTCTCTCCCTTTTGAGCTTTTCTCTTTTTTCTCTTTCTTCTTCGTATTCACCCGCTCTCGCTTTTATCTTTCTGTTCAACCCCATCTGAAACCTTTAATCCTACCTTCCGTAACCGCTTTCCGTTCCATGACTGCTACGTCTCTCCACCTCTTTTTCTCTTTAAAAAGGCCGTCACCCCCTTCTCCTTCCAACCCCCCCTTCCACAGAGCCATTCAGCCAATCAGAACGAAGCGCTTCACGGACTCTACTACTACCCGCCGGTATAAGCGAGCGGGCGCTTGTAACCCAATTACCCAAGTTCACATCGAAGTGGAACTTTTTAATCGGTGAACCCTGCATATTTGTAATACAATTACGCGAGTATTTTTGCTGTTATACTTTTCCCGCTCGCAAAGGCCGCTCAGAGGAGAAACGCAATTAAAAAGCAAGAGTCGGCGGGCGAATCCGACTTCGCGACGAAGTGGGGAGATGCACTGTCCTTGCGATAATAAGGAGACACGAGTGCGGGGGGGGCGGTGTTGCTCTGGGAGTGGTGGGAGAGGTGGGCGTGGCAGGGGCGGCGACGGGTGAGCGACGCTGAGAAGCAGAACGGGAGTTCCGCGAAGTTGGCGCCGGGGAAGAGGACCTCGGATCGCGCGGCGGTTCTCAACTGCGGGAGTCGTCCTTGTGACTATTCGCTGTAGTATATGAGTTACGAAATTGTGTGTTCCTACTCCCATTGTAAAATTCTGACATTTTATGGATGCAACCCGTTGCATAATGATTCTAATTACGATACAGGATCTTGCTCAATCACACAGAAGCTCACAAACTAAGTTTAAACCCTTAATTAATCATTGAGAATCGTTGTAATACATGTTTTGTTCGATTATGTACATTAAAATTGCATTTAATATTATAGGACGCCTCTCAATTTTTATTTTTTTATTATTAGTAATTTTTTACTGAAATATTATTTTAAATAAATTGGGTCGTAGTTTCACTTTGATCCTATTTGACTACTGCAGTGGTAGTTGTTGGAAAGAACATTTGACTGACGTTAAGATCTGAACGAATGTTATTTTGTGTTACTGCCGTGCGGTTGTTCTTAAAAACCGACCAATTTTTAGTTTCAAATGGATAATGAATCAAAGGTGGAGTTGACACCTCCAGAAATAAGAGAAAAAGCAAAAATGGTGACGTAGGAATTATTGCCGGAACTTTTGTACTCCTTCGCAGGCGGTCTGCTAAAACACAGCCACCTCCGATGCCTAGGATAGAGAGCTGTCCGCAAGGTGGCCTTGGCTAAATTCTATGAATCCCCCATATTATACTTCGCGTTCGTGGTAAATAAAAATGAAGGATTGCTGGCATGGATAGCCGAGATCGCTAAGCCTAAAGGGCCGTAGCTGCCTCGACTCGAAGGGTCGCGGGTTCGATTCCTGCCTCAGACATGGATGTTTGTGGGTGTTCGTGTTGTCCATACGTGTTCTTCCTACAGTTACCCATACAATTCAAACACACATAGTGGTCGCTATATGATCCAGTTGTTAAAAAGCGACCTTAAAAAATGAAGGGTAAGTCGCACACTGCACAGAATGGTGACACAATTTTAAAGTTGACGTAACTTGAGTTTTCATATTTTTCACCCACCTGGCTACACGTACTTTATAATATATGATATCTGATAGAGATATTTAGAGCGTTAGCTAATAGTGAGTAGCATAGCGAATAAGTACTGTTTTCAATTTCAATTCTATCGATATTACTGAATGGTCTATGATTGCTTAACGTGAGCGAAATATTAACCATTGTAAAGAAAAAAGGAAAAAATAGAACTTCATTACCAATTCACGAAATTGATGAATTGCTTTTTTTCTTCACATGTAATTTTCTCCTGTTTCAATTTCTAGTGCTCATTCACACGTTCTTCTTTTCAATATTTTTTCCTAAATATATTTTTCTTCTCGGCCATACATTGTTCTATGCTTTAGATCTTTTATTCAATTCTTGCGATCTTCCTATGGTGCTATGGCCCAATTCGGCAGCACATACGCGTATTTTCACAATTGTTCTTCATTCTAGATCAACGGGGATGAGACTTATGGATAAGTAACCAGCTTATCATCAGGGGCATGTGACAAGAACGAAAAAAACTATCACATTGTTACTCCGGAATTCCTCTGGGATTGACAGATTTGACCGTTCAGCACACCCTTCCTCTAGAATTCTCATTCTAAAAGGGACATCGTCTAACTCAATTGCAATTTCTGTGTTGAAAATCGTATTTCTCTCGTTGTTTTTGCTACTTCACATTTTCTCTAATTATCCTGTCTTCTCGTGTCAAACTTTTTGTATCTCGTATAATTTTTCCACGTAAAAGTTTCATTTATTTTTGCCCTTTAATCCACTCCTTCATCCACCACTCCTGTGTGCTCTAAAACTCTTTCCACACTCATAACGTCTTGAAATATCAAGCGTCTTGTTATTTCATAATGTCTCTCTCCATCAGGAGTGCGTATTCATTACGAAGGTAGATTCCTTTTGACAAAGTCTGGGTCCTTGCACTGATATCATCACGCGGCCTTGCTTTTCGAGTTTGCTGCGGTTTTGAGCCTCGAGTTGGGATGTCGTTGCCGTGACCCTAATACCTCCAAGCTCGTGAATAGGATCGGAGTTTTGCATAGAAACGATCTTCTGCAACCATTTTCGGCGCGGGGAAATTGGGCTGCGGGCAAGTTTTGGCTCAGTTCTTAGCTTCCAAATCCTGATAAGTTGCTTGTTAGACCTTATCATCTAGCGCGTTTTGTGTAAAAGCACCGGCGAGCTGAAATGTGGGTATTAGGTTTGAGTAGAATGTGGACGGGGATGTGAAGATGATGACCAAAAGGAAGCAGAGGTGTTTCTGTAAGATTTATCATAACTTTCTGTATGTAACAATAAACTCTGACGTGATTAAAGCTAGAAGAAACGGTTCGGGAAATAGAACATTTAAGACAAGAAGGAAACAATATTTTTCTCAAAATATAAGTATTATTTCGCTAATTTAATCTCTATCCCATTAAATTTAACTTTCTACCTTCACGATTATTGGTACGTTAGTGTACTTCTCCGACATTTCTGAAAAGTAAAAATAAATTAAAATGTTTAGATACTATGTAATGTAATGCAGTACAGTAAACCTATGCGGTACACCTTAATACAAAAGTATGTTTTTTATGAGGATCATCTGATTTACAGAATTATCTAAAGTTTCCATCGCTTCTCCTGTTAAAGTCACTTCAATTTATTTATCATTATCTAATCTCAAACAGCACAATTACTTATACAAACGAATATTTGTACTATTATGATTTGGTTACACCTTCTCAATACTAAATGTTTTTGTTGTTATGTGATTTCTATAGTTCACAATACTCAGTAATGATGAGGTCTGGAATAAAGAAATGAAAAGTTTGATATAATTTTTGTTCCAGCGACTTGAAAATAAATATATAGCAAAATAATTATAATTTTGATTTTTCCTAACGTTTTATCTCCTTTTCTCCTCCTTGTATTTTTCTTCTTCTTCTTCTTCTTCTTCTTCTTCTTCTTCTTCTTCTTCTTCTGCTTTATTATTATCCGGTAGCACTACATGCCACGTCGGGCTCAGGTCTAGACAATCATACTCGCAACATCACCAGAATTTCTTCAAATTGCGGTGGGGGAATAGACCCTTTGAAAATCGATAATCTGCGCGTCGTAAGGACGGCAGTGAATCAGAAGAGGAAACGATTTTCTTCCATTCATTACGTAGTGCTGTGACATCCGCTAGGAATGTATTGGAAGCAATCACGAAAAATGACGGGAGCAGAGCGTCAGAATTATCATCCTGGCTGTGGAAGACATTTCCTTCAACTACTTAGCACGTGTCGACTTCCAGCCACCAACTGAGCTGAGGCTCTGGCTAGCACCCCCCCTTTTGTTCTTTCCTGTATTCAAAATTCAAGCTGCTTAGTGTATGGATCAGAGAATTTTGAAAACGTGCAAAGTATTCACTTCTCCCTATAGCACGTCATTCACAGTTATTAATTGTTTTGACGTAAATAAACAAACATAAATAAATAAATAAATAAATAAATAAATAAATAAATAAATAAATAAATAAATAAATAAATAAATAAATAAATAAATAAATAAATAAATAAATAAATAAATAAATAAATAAATAAATCTCCAACGTTTCGGTGGAGGTCTCATGACTATAAGACGCGCAGTCACTCATACATGAGCCTACACTTCAGTTGGTCTTCATGCTAATTTTTTTTTATTTTAACTATCTTTATTTTAAACCCTGAAAGATGACACTGACGTAGAGGCAAAAGCGACAACTGTAGTAACATTGCCTACAATTAACTGCTCCTACAATGTCTCCACATCCAATGTTCTCTTATACAACTCAAATACAGCATTTCGTCCTTTACATATTATTCATGTTTCTTTTCCTTTTGGTATGCTTACCAGTAAGTTTGCGTTCAAGTTACGAGAACTAATAGTAGAGTTTTCCATGTAGGTATTAAATGATGAATGATGATAATGTAGGATGCAAGATGATGGTCGTCTTGACCTAACATAAAATTCTACATCCATGCCTCATATGTAATCAAAACCAGCAGCACAATGATTGCCACAGTAATGTTAACGCTATTTTGGCCTGCATTTTCCATATTCGAAGTGTACTCCATTACTTAAATTCAGTTACAAGCAGGCACGCAAATCATACATTCAAAACAATCCTAGTTTTATAAACAATTATTGTTTTGATATTATTTCCTTCCATTGGTCGACGTCGCCCGATAAGTCGAAACTCTCTCACTGCCCCACTCACGATGTACGTCACAAAATTTATCACAACTGCATGATTCTTAAATTCACAAAACACGTTTTTGCAAAATGAGTGTTTGCTCAGTGCCTATTTTAATACACGGTACTCTAATATAATTCATTTCTATTCATTTGCTTAATACCGCTGTTTTGCCCTGCTGGGTAGTGCAGGTCGTATACCAACCCTGGCGCTATTTCCGTTACAGCCTCTGGCACCGAGGCGCTTGTCGGCGATGACGCTGAGGAACGGGGCCCTGGCTATCTCTTTCCTTGAGGTTTCGTGCCGTAAATCGCGTTTATCTGCGCCGCCACCTGAGGCGACCGGAGGCAGCACGTGGCCGGTTGGGGGTCGCATCCCTGAGGTTGGCATCACTGCGAGCACTGGCCCCAGGGTGCCGTTCGCGGTGGAACACTATCTGGAGCCGGGGGTATTACCTGACCAAAAGATGAAGAACCCGAATTATTGGGCAGTCCGTTGTTTAGTTTGTAGTGTAGAGTGTAGTGTCGGTCGGTCGGTTAGAAGGTCGCTCTGCTTATTAGGATAAATATAGGATAATATCCGGATCATATCCGGATAAATATATAATACGAAACGTAAAAATATATACATAACACAAAAAATATACACATCAACACGTAATAAAACGATGAGAACACGAAACAATTGTGTAAAAAGACACCTAATATGTAATATCAAAATACATTATTATTTATAAAACACTAGATTTATGAACTTTGGCAAGAAAAAATATGCTGATTTTTTAAACAAAAACAATTTTGGAAGGTTCGACAAATACTGTTTTTGCAGAAAATTTTCAAGAAAATTGGTACAACTTTTTGTTGCAAATATCAGCAAAATGTGAAAAATATGTAATATAGTCGTCGATGGATTGCCGAGATTGCCGAGAAGACTAAGAACATATACCGATTCAGCGCTTCGGTCCAAAGGATCGCGGGTTCGAGTCACGCCTGGGGCATGGTTATTTATCCCTTGTGTTTCATGTAGTACGTGATGTCACGGAGGGCCCCGCAATCTGAGGTGCACAGCCATCAAATTCATTAAACTTGGTCGTTCTTCAGTTCCACGGCACAAAACAGGCCATTCTACACAACACTTGTTTCTATATCTTCAACCATCAAAACTAACAGATCACGTCTACACACTTTTGCCTAAGTAATGAAGTAAAAAAATGAATATTAATGTACTATTTATGAGATTATCGCAGATTACACATTGTCTAACCTAAGAAAAATAGTTAACGCGTGTAGGAGACGCAACATACACGAATCCGAGATCATAAAGGTTATAAGTAGGGAGCGGATTTTAATGAAATGTCATTTTTTTCTTTTCCCTTTAGATCAATGCCGTTTAGTGTAGAAATTAATTTTATGATAAGAATAAAGAAAATGACCCGTTTTTATAGGTCTTTTTTTCATTTTTGTCGATTTCAATTAATAAGTAATTTTTTACTCTTTTTCGTCATTCTTAATGCATTTTCGCTGATTTCATTGATTTTAATATCATTTTAATGATACTTCCTTCAAATCATATTTGAGATGCAACAAATGTTCTGCACAGAATTCCTGAGTAGTCTTTTCGATTTCTTTGCTTATAATGTGTATATATAATTGCTTTGTTTATAATGTGCAT
Source organism: Teleogryllus occipitalis (assembly GCA_011170035.1). Lineage (NCBI taxonomy): Eukaryota > Metazoa > Arthropoda > Insecta > Orthoptera > Gryllidae > Teleogryllus > Teleogryllus occipitalis. The sequence goes on along the minus strand of BLKR01002436.1, from coordinate 156,736 downwards.
ATAATTGTAATGTGGGCCATTGTGATTATGTAATCTAAGGTGCCTGTGGCACCTATTAATCACCGACATTGTCGGTTCGAGCGATTTCTGGATAACTAAAGACAGAGATTTCCTGGTAAAGAACAGTACTCACTAAGAGTTTGCGAGCTGAATCCACTTGAATAAATGGAAGAAGTTTCGATTACATCAGTATAAAATCCAACAGCTAGAGATGTCCATCCGAATTAGTTATTCTTTCTTATTTTTAGGGCATTCTAAAAACATTTTTAGATCATTTTATTGATCATTTTTGGCGATGTTTAAGATTATCAAAATCCGCCCCATAGTCATGAGGAATAACACTTAACTGAAAATCAGGAGAGACAGACCATTCAGATCGAAAGAGTACAGGATTCTTTGGGGACTTTTATGTGTCACATGCTTCAAACTTTTCAAAATAAATTCATTTGCCGCTCCGGGTCTCCAGTGTTTGCTAATAATTTTTAAAGCGATTTATACTTCTACCCTGTCGCTCATGAGCAAGTTCACATCGGCCAATGCAAGATGTTTTTCGACATTTATCGAATATTTCTTATCACTGTGAGAATGCCACATATTTCATACTTTCAACAATCTAATAATACAGCTTCGTAAATTAAAGTGTAGAAATTCTCACCATAATAATAGAATTCGTGTATAATATAGTGAGTTCGTAATGTGTTTCGTGAAAACAAATATAACATTTTGTGTGACTTATTGGTTTAATCGCGAAATAATCCAACATAATGCTCCTCGAGGTTCTGAGATCTTAAAATAAATACGCGCTTTGCCACGCGGGTCGTTAATTTATCGCTAAGATCAGAACCTGCCAGAGTATTTCAATAAAATTAGCACCAACGTAATAGTTCCTGAAAGGGCACTCCAACGCTGGTCGAGCGATAGCTGGTCGCTTCGCAACCCCCGTCGGGCTGAAACCAATGGCAGAGCGTGTTCAAGTCCATTACAAGAAAAGCTGAACGTCACGAGGACACGGAGGAGATACGATCAGGACCGCCGCAAGGATTTCACCACCTGCACGCTAAATGAAAGACTACCCGCGCTCGCGACCCGGGAACAATAGAACTTCGCTGATGCAGAAGGATAATTCTGTTTCACAGTGGGGAAAGAGATATCACTCACAGATCAGTAGATTAAAAAATGCAGTAGACTTGTCCTAAACCTGTTTCCTTTTAACCATTAGCCGTCTAAAACCAATAGCGTAGAATGTAAATTTTAAAGATCTTGTAATCTCAGTTTTTTATGAGCTATCTTTGTTACAACACTTGTTATTCTTCTTTTTGATGTTTCAAAATGATTACAAGGAACCTAATGATTAGACCACGGTTTTAAGGACAAATTCCTATTTAGTTCCTTGGAGAGATTGTGGAAAATAATTGCAGAGGTTTACGAATCAGGAAAAAAGAGCTCTACTAAAAGCATCTAATAGAGCCTAAAATGTAAAGGGACGGTTGATGCCTATTTTAATATTTGTTTGACTAAAATTGCCTAAAACAAGTTATTTTGAAAAATTATCATGTTTTAATTACTATTTTTTTAAAAAATTTGTTGTACCGAAACGCAAATACTGTTCCGAATTTTCCGAAACTCGAATATTCCCCGATAGAATAACCAATTGATTACGTACCGAAATAACATCTAACACACCGAATATAAGGAGCTCTGAAAATCAATATAAAGAGGATATTTCAGGCTCGTCTCCAATCGCATGCACTTGGGCAAGTGCACCCGTCCCCTGTGGAGCAGCGCTGTTGGTAAGTTGAGGCACGTCGCTACACCGGGTGCGACGTTTAAGCAGTCCAACGAGGGAAGCCGCAGGTGAGGCAAAAGCTTCCTGTCGGAAAGGCGAAGCTTACAAAATAGGGATTATATGCATGCCCAGTTTGGATCAGCGCAACTAAATGAAACACAAAAAAGCTGCAAGTAATCCATAATCAATTCCTGCGCATCATCACAAATGCCCCATGGTACGTCTCCAATGCACAACTCCATAAAGAATTCCAGTTAGAACCGATTACCAACCACATTATTTTTTTATCCACCCACTTTTTCCAAAACATACCAAATATACCCAAACTAACCCCGCTAAGACTCTGCCAAAACCCAACTCACAGAACCCGTATTAAAAATAAGTTTCCTTTCCATACATTCCTAAATAAATTCTCAGATCTCGATCCAAGTAGAGATATTGTACAAAGATACTTCTACCACCCTCGTAGTAATGTAAGTTATTATAAGATTATTTGTAAGATTATTGTAAGTTAATTGTAAGTAGATAGAAGCAACTATAACAAATGTAGAGTGTATTAACACTGAAAGAAAATAAATAAAAATAAAAAACAAAATAGGGCCCGAGTCTTGAACCTCTAGGAAGGAAAATGATCGTTTCGAGTTTCCATCTCTGTGTATGTGTGGTTCTGTTGCGGTGTTGTATCAGGTGCATTGCATTATGTGAAGAGGATCAACGTTGTAATAAATTTTAAGTGCCTAAAAGTAGTTATTCATGAACAATTGTGTCTATTTTCAGAATTTTGTTACCTATTTTAGGTGCCTAAATCATCACTTTTTGTGCCTAAAATTCCGACGTTCGTGAGTTACAGTTGTTATGTTTTTAAGCCTATTCGCCCATTCTTTTACGTACACTAACGTTTGGATTGATGATCGTTTGTTATTTATTAATTTACCACCACAATCCAGAAGTACAGTCTAGTAATATGCGGTAAAGTACAAAAATTATAGTTTAAGTAGGGAGGATGTTGAACTTTATATTAACATTCATAATATAATATAATTATTATCAATAATTATATTCTCATATTATAAGTCTCAATTAAAACATAAGGACTTTATATTATAATTGATAAACAAAAACACCGGCCCAGTGGTTTTGATCCAATGTTAGACAATTTGAACAAAATATATATACCGCTGATTGGAATGTAGTTACTTTTAAAATCGACCACATTAGCACGAAAACATAAATTGTATCACCCCAGTTTATTATATCTGTTGGTAAATTAACTTTTAAAATTATACAGGTGAGTCACCTTCTTACTATGTTGTTGCCTCTGTCAGAAAAACACCATAAATGTGATTATTATTATTATTATTATTATTATTATTATTATTATTATTATTATTATTATTATTAATATATTGCGAGAAATGAGTGTTCCGTCGATCGTAGTCAAACAAAAAATAAATACAATTATAAAAATTATAAGAAACAATACATATAAATATTCCTTAAATTTTTATGGCATTTCAAGTATTTCACTATTAGCCTTCCATGCCGGTTACTTATAGTCCGCGAAAAGTCTGATTGCTAATCGAATTTCGATATGGATATTCTTACTATACCTAAGTAAAAGAAGCGGCCTGAAGACGCCTCCCTGCGGGACGCTGTACGTCGCATAAACTCGTTAAACCGTTAACTCGTTAAAAAAGACTAAAAAGTCATAAATAATTGATGTACGAATTTAAATTCTAAACATCAATATTTGATGTTGACAATTATTCTAACTTCCCGTGTCCGACCGTGCAGAAATTCTCTACTCCAGATGATTACTCAGTGCCAAAAGCGACGTCAGTGCCAAAAGCTTCCCCCAGCCCCTTTCCCTCATTCCCCGTTTCTGAAACTCTAGGTAACTGCATTGTGTAACTATCCAGTGAAATACACGTAACCTTGTGCACGTGCCGATTTCCGGTATACGCTATTTCCAACACGCGTCGTACAGTAGGCTACACCTTTTTAATTACGACAGTTTTTCCGCGCTATCTTACTTAATGCTGTGAATAAGGAATACGAAAATGAATAATGAATACGTCTTGTAGCATTTAAGTTGTAACATTGTAACATTTAGCAATCATAACGGGGCGACAGCAATCATAACAAAGGTCGAATGAAGAGGTTCTACTGCGGGCACTTCTCGAAAGCCATATTTAGAAAGAACCAAGCAAGTATGTGCTGTGAGAGTCAAGTTATTTAGGTGTGTCTATAAAAACCTTTAAAATGTATTTTATAACGCCATATCATACATGTTCAATCCATTAAATTTAAGGTTTCTTTGTAAAAATGAGTTTTTCTTTATTTTTAAACTAAGTAGTCTGTGAAACTACGCCTTTGTAATAACGCTTCGTAGAGATCGCCTTTGTAATCTAGGATAAAGAAATCGGTCGTGAACTAAATTAAAAGCTTCAACAATTGTAACAACCTGTAACAATTACACCAAAACTTTCTCGTTGGTTGAGTGAATTGGAATGTATTGCTTACGCAGTATTAATGCAGAGGTGCCATTAAAATTGATGCCCGCAAAAAATATTTATTCGCTAAGCAGCTGTGAGCGGATCAATCCGACGTGCAAATACTGAAATGTGCGGGCTGTGTGCATCATGCACGCGTACACACATTAATTTAGTAACTTCATCATTGATTTAAAAATGTAATTAATTCTCCAATTAAATGATAAATTATTTAAGTAAATACACAGATTGCGTTTTAGATTATACATATTAACATACTCCTGTATTTATAGCTTACGCTTGGACAGCACTTAGCAACAGCTCGCTAAATCAACCCTAACTGGACGCGTGTCCCCACACATTGCAGAAACAAAATTGAAGAGAGAGAATCGTTTGAATGACGGTTTCGGGCTCGTCAACTGCGCAAGGAAATTAGTTACGTAAGTATAGTGAATGTTTTTAACATGGAACGTGGCAGTAATCCTCCTCCGCTGAATGGCGAGATCCAGCGCCTACCTACTACCATGCAATAATGTAGTGCATGTGATTGTGTGTAAGTAAGGGTTGAGAATAAGGCAATGCCCAGGTGGGAAAAAAAAAGCGCGCGCGGTCCGTGGCCCAGCAGTTAGAATATTGCTCCGTGATTCGCCTGGTATCGATAGGAGAAACCACGGAAAACTACCGATCAGATGAGTCGGCCGCTAGAATTCTCCTCCAGACAGCAGCTGAATTGGACCTAGCTGAAAAGCTAGTGTCGAAAATCCTGCCGCCGTCAGGACTCGAATCTAGGACCTCCCGGTTAGAGGCGCTGCAGTGACATCAGTTGATGCACTGTGCTACCGCTACCGGTTTGAATCTCCCTGTCAGAGGCACTTCAGTGACATCAAATGATGCCGTGAGTCAGGTAAAGTAGTAAGAGAGATCGTGAAAAAAACTTCACCGTAGACATTCCTTAAAATATTACGGGTTGCTAGTCTAAAGAACTGAAATATTTTTTAAGAGAGGAACGTTTGTATATCACGAACTACCAGCACACAAACAGGCGGGTTCTAATATTTACTAGATGTAGTGGTGAATTCCGAGGTGACAGGTGACAAAAAAGGCGAGGAAGCATGGAAAGGATGTTTGTGAAATCCTGAGGGTGACAGTGCGAGGAAGCTAGTCCCTTAAAGGGAGTTGGGAGAGGGGATTGCATGTGCAGGGCTGACCGCCGAATTGGGTGACATGATGAAATGCGAAAGATAGAAGTGAAACAATCTATGTAGGAGGGGTGAACGTGCGGGAATGGAGGCCATGTGCAGTGGGTGCAGAGAGAAAGGCTGGAGGAAAGCGGAATGGTCGGGGCGGGAGACCACAAGGAGGAATGGGAAGGTCGCGCAGTGGAAGGAAGCAAAGTAGGCAGCAAGTGCAGGTGCGACCGACGGGCAAACGCAGTGATCAGGCAATAATGGATGAGAAATCAAGGTGTGCACTGGTAACAATTCGGCGAATGATAAAGCAATGGGTGCAGGGGGAATGGGTGGTAAAATGCGCTGCGACAGGTGCGGAAGATCTGAAACCAGTAGGTGAGAATGTAGGAAACAGTCGTTCAGGGAAAGACAGGGAAACGGGTTGCATGCAAAGGGGCGACGAAGAAGTGGCTAGTGTGGAGAAATAGGGAAGACGGTTAAGAAATCAAGCCTCGGAGTGATTCCACGCCAGTGTGTGAGGTTAAGAGTGCCAAAAAGGAGTGGGAGCAGGGTGTACAGGATGGATACGATGTGGAAAGTGTGGCGATGTGTAGAGGGATTGAGAAGGATGCACGAAAAAGCACAGGAGGAGACTGCCGGAAAGTCTCGCTCAGCGGGAACAGGTTGGATATGCAGGGTACCCGAAGAAACGGTTAATTGTATGGGACAGCCAGATGAGAAAAAAAGCCGGGTCAGATGAGAAAGAAAGAATGATCTCGTCGTCCGACAGATGAGTGAGAGTGCACGAAATCCGTAGCGGGTGCAGCGAGAAGGATTGAGGAAAGCGAGGCGCCTGGAGTGGCAAACGTTAAGAAGGAATGGGGAGCGGACCGTGACGTGGTCTAGCCGACCATCGACGCGGGAGAGAGTGCAGGAAAGCACGTTCCGCTGTGAATGCAGCGAGAATGGTTGACGATACGGGCAGATTGAATGCGGAAACGGGCAGATTGAATGCGAAAGCAGTCTGTGTTATGTTCTCGTAGGCCGCCGGCGGGCGCGGGTGGGATTGCGGGAAAGGAGTTCCCAGAATGGATGAAACGAGAGTTGTTTGAGGAAACCAGAGCGACTAGTGTGGCAAATGGCAAGAAAGAATGGAAGACAATCCGTGGCGTTCTCTCGCCGTTGGCCGCAGGGCGAGAGTGAGAGAATGGGGGTTCTATAACGGGTGCAGCGAGAATGGGTGGACAAATGCGTGGTGACTGAGCGGCAGACAGCAAGAAAGGTTGGAAAGGTTGGGCGTGGTCTCGTCGTCCGCCGACTGGCGCGGGTGAGAGTGCAGGAAAGACGGTCGCGCAGAACGGTTTACGCGTGCGGGTGATGGCGGGGAGCAGTGGTAGGGGAACGGTGGCGGCGGGGAGCAGTGGCGGTGAGGAGCGGTGATGGCGGGGAGAGGTGGTGCCGGGGAACAGTGGTAGCGAGGAACAGCGGTCGAGGGGAGATGTGAAGGCTGGGAGCTGTGGTGACAGGGAGCGGAAGTAGCTGTGGCGGAGGGGACCGGTGGTGGCGGGAATCGGTAGTGCCGGGGATCGGTGGTGGTGGGGATCGGTGGTGGTGGGGATCGGTGGTGGCGGGGATCGGCGGTGGCGGGGAGCGATGATGGCGGGGAGCGATGATGGCGGGGAGCGATGGTGGCGGGGAGAGGTGGTGGCGGGGAGCGGTGGTGGCGGGGAGCAGTGGTGGAGGGGAGTGACGGAGTCGGGGAGCGACGGAGTCGGGGAGCGGTGCGGTGTCGAGAGCGGTGTGGTGGCGGGAGCGGTGGTGGCGGGGAGCGGTGGTGGCGGGGAGCGGTGGTGGCGGGAGCGGAGGTGGCGGAGAGCGGTGGTGGAGGGGAGCGACGGAGTCGGGGAGCGGTGCGGTGACGAGAGCGGTGTGGTGGCGGGAGCGGTGGTGGCGGGGAGCGGTGCGCCGTCGGCGCGCCCTCGCGGTACATCGCCCGCATTCCGCGCCGGCTGCCTGGCGCCCCAGGCGCGTTAATACGAATGCCTGCACGCGGCCGCCCCCGCAGCGACCGGCGCCGCTGGGGGACTCGGCGCTCCGCCGCACCGCCGCGCCACCCGCGCCAGCGCCGCGCCGCGGGCGCCGATGCGGGGACCGCAGTCGCACGCAGCGGGGGGCGGGGCGGGGCGGGGCGGGGCGGGGGTTGCAGGGCTTGGAGCGGAGCGAGTGTGAAATCGGACGTGAAGGGAGACGGGGTGGGCGGATAGGGCGTAGGGAAGGGACCGAGGATTGCTCTACGGTGATTCGTTAGGTGGACAAGTAGGACAGTGATCAGTGCTTTGCAGAAGGAAATAAAGCCGTGTAGTGAGTGGGTGAGCTGGTGAGAGCTGGCGAGGATGAGATGTGCCGGTGAGGGCAGGTGACAGATTGAGTGATTTGGTGTGTAAGTGACCGTGTGGCATAGCGAATGAGAGAGAGGGTAAGAAGGTTTGTGAGAATGCGGTTCTGAAGGCTGTTGAGAAGGTGTTTGAGAGGGCAGTTGAGAGGGAGGTTGAGAGAGCATGTGAAAGGTCGGGAGAAAAGGCAAATAAGACGACGGGATGACGGGTTGGTTTGGTGAAAGAGTTGTTGAGAGGGCGGATGAAATGCCGCAAGAATGAGGAGAAGAAAAGGTGGAAAAATGGCAAAATAGAGGTTGGAACAGAGAGTGAAAGAGAGAGAGAGAGAGAGAGAGAGAGAGAGAGAGAGAGAGAGGGGGGGGGGACTGAAAGGACGATTCAGAGTACAACAAGGAATATGGCTGAGCTGATGAGTGGTAGAGCGGCTATGACAATGGATGAGCGAATGAGTGAGATAATAGACGACAGAACAGGTTAACGGATTGTTTTAAGTAGGAAGTTAAAGAACGGATAAGCGAGTAAGTGAGTAAAGTAGTAAGAGGAAACACTCAAGAAGACGAGTAAGCGTACGAGAACGCAGGCATAACTTTGGTAAAAATTCACTAGAATAGTGACTGGGAGAAAGGGGCAAGAGTGAACAAACCAAGAAAGAAATTATTAAAACCACAAGCGCATTTCAGCTGATTATAACTATTACAGCCATCACCATTACTAGCATTACAACCATCACCGTTATTTGAATCAACGAATCTCCGCATTAATATTAAATTTCAAAACCGAACCAAAGTCTATCGAACATTCATCCACTCTCGCACATCGACAACTTCGCCAACGCTATCCAACCCATTAGGGGATCCACCAAATCGAAGCGCACGTGACAGCGGCGTATCCGCCCGCGATTAGACCGCTGGCGCTGAATCAGCTGAAACGCGAAGCGCGCGGCTTTCGCGGCGCCGGGACGATAACCGCGCGCCTGCGTGAGTGCGTGCGAGCGTGTACGCGCGCGGTCGTTATCCCATTCCCGCGACAATGCACGGCTGCCCGCCCGCCCGCGCGCGCGCGCGCGCGCGCGCGCGCGCGCGCGCGCGCGAGAAGATCGCGTCTATCACGCGCGTCTAATGGACGACGCGGCGCGCTCTAATCCTTATGCGCGCGCCGGACTCAACTCCCCGTCGGCGCTCGCGCTGCTTCGGATTGCATTAGCGGGTCATTTCGAGTAAATTAGTGCACGCACTTGATGGGAAATGATTTTCTACGTCCGTGGGTCGGATGGAATAGGGGAGATACTCCAATAATATTCTTGCAAGAAGTTTTTTGTTGCGCACATTACGTAGTGGTGTCGTTGGTGCGCAAGATAAGTAACATATTTCAAAATTCGTTTGTTTGAATGAACGCTCGAGCAGACATGTACGTGCCCTGAGTGGTGCATTAGTTCTTTTAGTTGCATTGCCGTTGGTGCGTGTCAAATCGAAGTATCCCAAGTTGGCAGCATTGGGTAGAAGATTGTCATACATCGTAGCTTCGGTGATCGTCGTATCATAAAAGAAACAGTCATAAACCATCAGTCGTAAAAGAAGGTTTGGTCAAAAAGTTGCGTATCAGGGTAGCACGGAGTGCTGTATGTACACTTTACATCATTAGTAAGTTTTTTTTAACATTTTCATGACATAACATTAACAAGATGAAGTAACATTTTCATGTAGTTACCACTTTTTTTCAAATTTGTATATGCATTGCACATATTCATAAATATATTATATTAATATAATATTTAATGTATCTTTCTATTTAAAGTGAAAAGGTTTTTCGTTTAAAATGCTCTTTTTCTACTGAACCAAATTTCGTAATTTTTGATTTAAATGAAAGGTACTGGGCCCCAGATGTGACATAGTCTACTCTTTTTACCGGTTTTATAATATAAACACTAAATTACTATGAAATAAATAGAATGAACGCTGATATGCTGTCACTTGTTCACTATTTTATTCAGTTTTCTTCGAATTGCAATCGATCGATCTTTCGTCACACGGCGTAAGCAAGTCTGTTGGTACGAGGTTATAGTACACAAATTCCTGTGCAGACAAGCACATCAAAACAGTTAATGGATATAATATTCACCATAGGGTCTGTACTTTTGTACACGTATGTTGTATGTGAGTTCTCATGAAATTTTGCGTCAGTTTTCGCCAACAGTATGTCTGAATACTCACGCTGTGTGATTCGCTTATCTGCTCATTTGCCTCGAGTGAATTTTACCGAAACTAAGCTTCAAAGGCATTTTTTCAACAACAGATAAATGCACCAAACTTGATACTCAATATAAAATCAAAAGGAGTTGGGAGAGTAGGAAAATATCTAAAATTCTTGGAATTAAAAAATAGTCACTTTTGAGTAATTCTGCTCAGGTGTAGTCATATTTTTGCCGGTTTCCACAATTTTATATAATATAGTAGACATTTACCATTATGTCCAGTCTTCGACACAATTTCACAGCCGGTAGGCCAGTCATTGACTGCGAAATAAACGGAGCTGCACGGCGTAAAATCGTTCTTTCAAAATAAAAAAAGTTAAGGTAAGTGTAAGGTTTTATAGGTTTTGCTTGCGCATCGCCGATATTAATAGTACGTTCTTCGGTACCGACTCGAGTGTCCCCACTCTTAAATGGAAGTTTTTGCCTAATCACAAAATAAGTGAATTAATAATAATAATAATAATAATAATAATAATAATAATAATAATAATAATATTGTATGTATTTGGCGTTATTGGGTCGGTAGTCTGACTTCGCCGGCTAGCTACCGGTTTCCCCCTTGCTTGGGCTTCGTTAAACTCCCATGCTTGGGGGTAAGAGCGCCATGAGGCTAACAATATTAATAATTATAATAATTAGGGCCCGGATAATTATGTACTACATTATGTACTTATATATGTATTATAATATACTGAAATATGTACTAAAAAGTAAAAAGTATGTAACATTAATTATCGCTATATCAATTCTATTTGATTAAAATACTTTTATCTTAGTGTATATTGTTCTATTTCATTAACAAAAAGACCAAAATTAAACATTATTTTCCTCATAATCCTATTATTTACAGCGATTTCCATAACCATAAGAACGATGCCTCTTGAGCTGGTGTATGTACTTTCCGGTAAAGGATATCAAGGTCAAGGGAGACCCCTGAAAGATGTCAGAGGGCTGCGCGATATCACTTGCTAAATGTATCATTTTCACAAACCAAACATTCTTTCTGTTCTCTGCTTTACTCCAACTGAAAACTAACACACCAGAAGCTATGGATTGTGTCGCCTCATTGCCCTTTTATTTGCATTACCGTCGGTATTAATGGACTGACTTATCTCAACGCGATACAATAGTGGTATTTTAGAGAGGAGGCTGCAGAAAAATGTTTGACACTGGTGAATGGTTTCTCTGGGATATGCCTTATCAAAAACGAATAGGAAAAATGAATAATTAAAATAAGTACAGTAATATGCAAAAATATGTAATTTTGGGTAAAATATGTACTAAAATGTTGACGTTTTTTGGCACTAACCAATATGAAACGTGAATATAACGTTGATTCGACTTGACGGAGTTACGTTAGAAAAATATGTCAATACATAATTATCCGGGCCCTAATAATAGTAATAATAATAATAGTAACAATAATAATGATGATAATAATAATAATAATAATAATAATAATAATAATAATAATAATAATAATAATAATAATAATAATAATAATAATAATAATAATAATAATAATAATAATAATAATAATAATAAAGACTATTTTATCATTCTTTACGATCCAAAGTTAAAATTGAAAAATATTCCCCAACATGTAGGAAAAAAAATTACCATTTCGTAGTAGAAAGTTATGTACCACTTTTGCACATCTCTGAAAAAGTGGATAATTTTTCTTCCTAAATGTAATAAATTACTACTTATAACATGTTGAGTAGATAGAGTGCATGTTTTGTGGTTCATTGATACAGCAAATATTCGTTTACAGGGAAACATTTGTCCATCCGTCCGTCTGTCCGTCTGTGAACAACATTAGTGACTTAATTGTCGGAATATTTTCATGAAAACTGATATTCCCCAATCGACCTGACTAATATTGCGATCCCTTTAATTTAAAACATATTATATTTTGTTTTGGGGGAGTATAAATGAAACCCTAACGACATTTTCAATTTTTTTCAAAAATAACTTCAATATATTTCTCTAATTTTTAAAATCAGATAATAGTTTAAAAAATGGCGCAGGTCTGATTTTCATTAAAATCTTTGACTTTTCGAAAATTTCTGAAATTTATTCTTCAAAATTAGATCTTTAAACGAGATCATGTAATTTTTTTTTCAAAAAACGAGTAGTTTTCGTGTAAACGAAAGAACTTTTTGAATTAATCGAAAAAATGCAATGAAAAGCATGACATAATGGTTATTTGATGAATTTTTTTAAAAATTTTTTTGAAAAGAAACGCAATTAGAACTTTAAGTAGAATTAGAAAATTATGAAACCTTTACTAATAATGCGATAATGCACGTACTCTTGCATCACAAATAGTTTCGTATTACCATGAACACGATCTCACACAAGGATGGCGTCCAACACGCTCGTATTTTAGACTCCAAATTACGCTCTAATCCTTATACGCGCACGCCCTGCTTCCCGTTGCATTAGCTGATGGTTTCGGTTTAATTACGACACTTCAGAGAAATCAGAGGAGGCGAACGACTGAATGATTTTGTATCGTCAGGATAATTTACGGTGGATAATTGACACCATTCTTATTTCTCTTGTAGAAAGTTCTCAATTCCTTATCTCGCCAATAACGAAAGAAATATACTTTCGTGTAATTTTCTTAATCAAATAAGAGAAAGCTGATTTTATATTTTACTTGTTCTTATTTCTAAACTCAATTATTTGAGCCTTGTTTGGATACGACGATTAATATTACGTAGCTATTAATACGTTAATAGTATGTAGCTACATCAATGATAAATTATTTTCAAGAAAACATTGAAGTTTAAGTCTTTAACAGATTAAGCCATGCACATGCCAAATATATATCTGTTTTAGAGTTTAAATTATCTACAAAACTTACGTGTGCGCTATTTCTCAGAGATGATCTGTAATGAAAATGATACACGATTTCGTTATCAATATATTTGTACGTAATGGCATCAAAAGTCTTGAACGAGGTCTTGAACCTGAAGCCACCAGATCATAGAGAATTAAAAAAATGGTATAATGGCAACCATAACACATGAAATTCTAAAAAAACCTGCCACCAACCAACCCATCCAGTCCAAATGAAACTGCGCATAAAATACGGGATTTAATCGTCGAGATGTGCTGTACGCATGCTGTACGCCATGTCACGAATCTTGTAGGTTCTCTAGAAAGTCATTTCTGTTTAAGTTGTTCTTATGTTCATTTCTTTTGCCACCTGTTACTGAATTACCTTTCAAGACATGTGATCTTAAACGTATTGCACTATATTTTTGTTGATTATCGAATAGCAACCATCTACATTCAAATTAGAAATTACATTCGTGACGTCTGAAGTACGTGTACACGGACCATATCCTCTCTTGCTTGGGTACAGACGCGGGTGAAGAGCAGGCAAAGTGCAGAAGAACGATTGTTTTGGATATTAAGCTGAATTTTTCCTCTCCTGAATTAATAGTTAGGAAAATATAGTGCACGAAAACTATTAAGTACCCCTGAATCGTTTTGGAAATATCCTGAATGATGTAAAAGTAGCTTTGAAGATTACTACAATTATAATACCTTTGTATTGATTCAGTGGTGAGTTGTAGTTGACATTTACATAATTGAAATGATTGGAGGCGTTGTCATTGTCAACAATAGTATTTATTTTAAAAATCGTAGTCGTGTTTGTGGCTCCCAGACAGCAGAAAACTGATGATGATGGCTAAGCCATCGAAAGCTGCTATTTTAAAAATAAATACTATTGTTGACAATGACAACGCCTTCAATCATTTTAATTATAATACCTTTGCCTGTTGCGACGTCTGTAATTGCTGAATGATTTGAGGGACAAATTAAAACAACGTAAAAATTATCTGACGAAGATAAAATCTTAAAATCAGCAGAGCCTAAGGGAAACGTGAGAATTCTCTAAACTCCAGATGCCATACATTTAACCCGATTTAACCAATATACATTCCACATTGTCGTTACATCAACATCGTTAGACAGAGGGGACGCTGTGACACGACTGACAATGTGGTATTTCCAACTCCTACGAATATTATTCCCAAAAATTCAGTGCATTTTCCTTGACGGACAGTAGTGGTGTTCCTCTCCTCTAGTTCGTTAGATTTGGCGCCGACCTACAAGTCGGTTTACAGGTATTTCTCCCTCTCCAGGTATCTCCGCGAGATGGGCACAGTTTCAGTAGGGACACAATTTAAGCTCCGGACGTGTGTGGTTCAGTTATGGACACGCGCGCGCGCGCGTGTGTGTGTGTGTGTGTGTGTGTGTGTGTGTGTGTGTGTGCGCGCACGCGTGCGAGTGAAAGTGGAGAGGAGAGGACTAGGATGAAACGGCCGGCCATGGCCCGTTTAATTACTGCCCGACATTCGCCTGGTACTGATCGAAGAAACCACGGAAAATGACCAATCGGAGCAGAATTCGCAAAACAACGGGCAATTTGCCCTAGCTATATCCCTAATGTCGCCACCGTCGGGACTCGAACCCTAGAAAGCTAGGAAACGCTGCGGTGGCAACATCGCTATCTCAGCCAATCCTTCCATCCCAATCTGTTGCTGGTTGCTTGTCTTAAGCCTGCAACCCAATCGGAAAGCGAAGCTCTGCCGGCGAAAAACAGGGTCGCGGGGGCAGGCAGCGATGTCGCGACGTCAGCGGCACGCGGGCGCCGCAGTGGGCGGACGTGGGCGGACGTGGGCGGACGTGGGCGGACGTGGGCGGACGTGGGCGGACGTGGGCGGACGTGGGCGGACGTGGGCGGACGTGGGCGGACGTGGGCGGACGTGGGCGGGCGTGGGCGGGCGTGGGCGGGCGTGGGCGGGCGTGGGCGGGCGTGGGCGGGCGTGGGTGTGGGCGGGCGTGGGCGGGCGTGGGCGGGCGTGGGTGTGGGCGGGCGTGGGCGGGCGTGGGCGGGCGTGGGCGGGCGTGGGCGGGCGTGGGCGGGCGTGGGCGGGCGGGCGGGGGCGGCACGTGCGGCATCCGCCGGCGGCAGCGCGTTAATACGAATACCTCGGAGGGCGCCGCGACGCCCGGCGCCGCTCTTCATTAATCAAGGCAGCGGCGCCGCCGCGCTCCGTGCACGCCGCGCCCTGCCGCGCGGCTGTCGTCTGGAAGCGGCTGGGCGGGGGGGGGGGCAGAGGGCGCCCTCGAGGTTGCAGCCGGCGGCCGTGTCACTACAGTTTTCGCTCTGCCATGGGGGCTGTTGTGGGTGGAGTGGGCGCGGGGACGGGAGCGGGGGGGGGCGCGAAGGCGAGGTGCGGATGGGAGGGGAGGGAAGGACTCAAGCGTAGTGGGCGGCGACGGACAGTCGTGGATGGCGCCAGAAAGGCGGAGGATGGGGAAGGACAGAGGTTGTTGAATGAGGGCAGGAGCAGGAAAATAGAGGTGAGATGAGATGGGGACCCTCGAGGTAGCAACTGGTCGTGATTAACTTTAAACTTTTTATCAATGGTGTAGTGTGAAATATATTGGAATCGTCTCAGCAACCTTGAAATTTTGGTCATTTAATCCGTAGTTAAGGTTCATTAACTTCGCCTGTACCTCAGAATTAAGGTATATTTTTCAATTCCAAATATTGTTCAGATTGATGTAGATGTCCAGGTGTCTCAATTTTGTACCCGGAAAACTTGGTTGTATATATGGATGGATTGAAGTACGTGTCACGCATAGTCTTGACAGACAAGAATCTATTGAGCTGAATCTTGGCAAATATGGGAGGAGTAAGATCTAATTATACCATGGCGGACAACTTTAAAATATTTTAATTTTGGGGAACACATGAAGACTTCAAGATATTTTCAAAATTTTGTAGAAAATGGCTGAAATT
Source organism: Teleogryllus occipitalis (assembly GCA_011170035.1). NCBI lineage: Eukaryota > Metazoa > Arthropoda > Insecta > Orthoptera > Gryllidae > Teleogryllus > Teleogryllus occipitalis. The sequence continues at coordinate 140,812 of BLKR01002436.1, read as the reverse complement.
TTTTGCTTGATTAGAAAAGAGTACATTTATAAAAATAGCTTAGTTCCGATTCTTATTAAAAACTACGAAATTTTGCATGTAACAATGTTTAAATTTATTTTCGATCCTGGTCTACGCCTTGTCCTAAGTTTTGGTATGCTGCAACTTACCACTGGTTTTATTTTCCTCTGTAACAGAAAACAATGATATCTGAAAAGATTTCCAAAATTGAAAATTTAGTTTTTACGTCAATATCTCTCGCGAAGGAGACCCAAATACCAGGTTGAAAAAGAAATTTCGAAAATGAAATAAATTTATTAGAAATTCATAGACAAAAACAGCTTCAATTTATTCTAGACAACGTATTATATTTTGTTTTATTAATAGACTTCAATGCAAACAAAATGTGATACGTTGTCTGTAATAAATTGAAGCTGTTTTTGTCTATAAATCCTATATAAAAAACAACCTATACAATATATTAACATTAATTTATTAGAAATTTTAATAAAATATAGTGTTGTTTGTTTAAAACTAAGGGAAGGATATGAAAGACATAGAAATGAAAGAAAAGGAATAATTTGTTTGAAATGTCAGGCTGGATGGCCGATGTTGCTACGAGCGTGCACCGACTCAGCACTTCGGACCGAAGGGTCGCGTTTTCGAGTCCCGCCTTGCGCGTGGTTGTTCATCCTTTGTCTCACATGTATGTGTTGTCGCGGAGGGTTTCGCGATCTGCTGATCACAGATCAGAGAAGTCCACGAAGTGTGTTGATGTCCAATGTATGGTCGAATATGCATCCCTTCGAAACCGGACATCGGCTGGAAAAAGCCTTAAGAAGAGGGAGATTTGTCAGGAGAAGTTTTCGGGAAAAAAACATACTGGTATACATTTTTTAAAAGTCGTTTTCCAAAATAGGTATCATCAGATACCGATATTCTGAACTCATAAACTTTTAGTTAAACCTTGATTACAAGGAGGAAAAATATTTTCATACAAAGTATTTAATGTGGAAACAGTCAAATATTCTCACATTTCCTACAGCCGAAACTTTTTGTTATGTGTCGTGAAAGTTGCATTTTTATTTTCTCCCGTTTGGTTGTCAGGAAATAAAAATATTTTAATAGCTCTTGCGATTGAAAAAAACGTGCCATTGAAAGCGAAAGAAACGTAATAACCCAATGTGTATACATTCAATAATTATATACTCACACACTACATTTAACATGGACTCAACACACAAAAACCTACAATGTTCCAACCAACAGTGCAGACAGTTTAGTTTCAATGTGGCCGCTATCGCAAAGAATCGTGGACACGGTGCCAGATCTGTGCAGCCTGCAATGTCAGTGTCAGTCTCAGCTTTCGCCCTCGCAGGCCGGCATTCGCTTGCGGCCGCCGCAGCTTGCACTCGCCCTTGCTCCCATGGGCGCGGGGCATGTCAGTGTCGGGGCTGTTCGTAGTGATGAATGGATGTGGTTAGTACTGCAAGAGCGGCGTAGACAACGCAGGATCTTGAAGCATCGTTCTTACAGACAGAACCGAAGGCTGGACAGGCGAGTCTCACGAAAGTTTCAATGATGTAACAATGGGAACGGGGTGTGGTTCACTTCCCACGCTCTCCCTTATCCATTAACCCCAATCCCTTATCCCTAATCCTTTTAACCATTATTCCATTTACTATCATTCATTTTTGTTCATAATTCAAAGCTTATGAGATTGCATTACGTGTATCCACAAAATGGAAGGCAAAGTAAACAACCAACTCGCCAGGAAAATGCTGTAACATATTGCTTACGCATAAGCATGATTGCCCCCACTCCCGTCCCGCGAGAGAAAAATGTTTTGAATTTTTGATTGTGACGGGAAGGGCAAGAACACATCCCCCACATAGTATCTCGTAAGACTATTTGTTGTTGTCGTTTATTAATTTATAAATATTCGGATGTGGTGTAAAGCATCTGAAAGATTATCGGGAAGCAAATTACTTACACTCGCACAAATCAGTGTATTAGCATTATAAAGTTTGCAACGCAAAGATCTGTCATTTTGAGTCAAAAGGTACGAAGAATTTAAAATTTCTTGCCAAAAAGAAATATATTTCTTTGAACTAATTAAAAATATGCAAATACAACAAATTTTAATATTCACAATACTATATACTTTACATAAATATTCGCAATACAACATATTTTAATGACAATCTATTATTCTGAATACTATGTTAAAAAATCAGCAAAACAAACATTTTTTTCACATAATTTATTAATTCTCGCTAATTTAATTATTTTCATTGATTTATTTCATGGTCTATTTTCAAATCAGATGAACCATTATGCAAGAAGCAGTCTCTAATAAAACCAATGGTACTAATAGCCCACAGAAATTCCAAGTTTAGCGTAGTCACGATTTATTTTGAAGTACCAACCAGTAGCAGAGTTATCCATCAGGGTTCTGCAATCTTAGAAACTCAATCTATTAAACTGATCTCTCCCTCTCGAACTGCTGGGGCTAACTCAATGCGACTGCTCAGGGCATCAACTGATGTCACTGCAGTGCCTCCGACCGGGAGGTCCCAGGGTTCGAGTTCTGACGGTGGCAGGATTTTCGACATTAGCTACACAGCAAGATCGATTTCAGCCGCTGCAGCGCACGGTCTGCTGCAGTGTCTGGAGGAGAATTGTAGCGGCCGGCTGCTCTGATCGGTAGTTTTCTGTGGTTTCTCTCGCAAACACCAGCCGAATGTCGGAGCAGTATACTAACAAAAGTGCCACACGCCACGAGCGGTCTTTCCTTCTTCTTCTTCCATTTCCTATCCTCACCTCTCACCTACATACTCTTACATTCGCTCAACACCACCACACATGCTGGGAGACTAGTCGGAAGTTAGAGAGTTCCCCAGCTGGGGCGGTGCCCAGCTGATGGGAGATACCTGGTCGGGGAAAGACCCGCAAGACGACGTGTGGTTCGGCGCCGTATCTCTCCATTCAGCAGTGAAGATCACTGCCACATTTCGCGATAAAAATATGCACTACATTTACGTGACTAATTGCCTTAGCAGTTGACGCGCCTGGAATCACTAATCAATCAATCAATCACCGCGCCTTTCTCTGTTATCCCCTCCCAGCGGTGAGAAAGCACGGTTGCACGTGCTGCGGGGGCGTGCAGAAGACAATGGCAACGCGCTGGAGGTTTCTCAGCCGTGACACCCGGACGAGTCTTAAACATGGGTCGTGCCCTTTGTTGGCAATGGGTAAATCAGCCCTCCACAGCGGGCGAACTCCGTGACGGCGTGTTTACGCCCTATGACTTCAGTAACTTACAGCTATCTCCCTTTTATTGACGTGTATTATTCATGACTTGTTCCAGTTCTTAATATCGATAGTCACTGACAGCCGTGGATTATCCTCGGTCATTTTCTCACAATAAAATGAATATCACGAAATATACATCCATTTCATGAACATCTATGCTGTTCAAATAAACCCCATTTTCTTGGTTTTATTTGAATAACCCAGCGAAACTCAGTGAATTTTAATACGCTCAACCGAAATTTTTCCGATCAACGAATAAAAACAGAATTACAATCCTTGTGAATACTGGGTCAGCAGAACCCAAAGTACTCCGCAACAAAATGTGTACAAAAGAAACGCACTAGGAACCTTCCTAACGCTGGAATTGAACGTTACAACCTTTGCAACTACTTCGGTCAGAGGGACTCAGTAGAAGCAGCTTTTGTTGCATCATCAGAAGGTATCTGAAAGCATTACAATATAATATTTTATGTTTTACTTCTTAATGTTTATTTTATTTACATAAAAAATTGTTTCAATGTACTGAAGTAATGCTTTCAAATTAATTTAAGGACGTAATTGTATCTTGTTTTCTTGAACAATTTTATATCAGTATTTTCCGAATTTGTGTAAAAAGTAGATATATCCTCGTGAATTTACTATTAACGGGAATCTCTAAAATGTATCATTCAAGATATAGTTCATTTTAAATGTATAAAAATTGTGTAGATTAATAATTTTCATTATACACTTTCTCGTCATTCACCTCGAAATTGTTTTACATAACCAATTATTTGATTACAGAAAGGAAATCAAAGTAACTAGGAACTAAGAGTACACGGATCAGTTACGACTTACGGAAACATAGGAGAACGAGTTAGCGAACTTGTCTCGTGAGGGGAGGGAATTGAATTTCCCAAAGAGCGAGGTCTCCACCCAGAGATGTCCCATTGGTTGACGGCGCAACTTCTGCGGGTCAGAGTGGCTGCCTTTGCTTGCACACGCCCACAGCCGCCCTCCCCCATACCAACACCTCGGCCGTCCCCTCTCATCATCGTTCCTGCTCACCACTGCCCGTTCCCGTCATCATCGCCTATTCCCATCCATCAAAAGTCTCTTCCTCCACCTCCACACTACCCCGTGCCTGTCATGCCGGCCGTGCCCTCGCCCTTGCTCGCCCCGCCCTCGCCCCACCCTCGCCCCGCCCTCGCCCGGCCCTCGCCCCGCCATAGCCCCGCCATAGCCCCGCCATAGCCCCGCCATAGCCCCGCCATAGCCCCGCCATAGCCCCGCCATAGCCCCGCCATAGCCCCGCCATAGCCCCGCCATCGCCCCGCCATCGCCCTGCCATCGCCCTGCCATCGCCCCGCCATCGCCCCGCTATCGCCCCGCCATCGCCCCGCCATCGATCCGACCCTCCTGCCACTTTTCGCCTTTACCGCCTACGCCCTACGCCACATACGGATGCACCCTCCACCTCCCACCTCCGCCGCCCCCATCCACCAGTCCCCGCCCGCCAGCGCCCTCCCCCGTCCATCTCGGCCCACCCCTTCTCACACGGCCCGCCCTACCTCTGGCCGTCCTCGCACACCACCGTCCACCGTAACACGGCTCCTCTCGCCCCTGTACACCGCTTTCGCACCAGGCGGCGCCAGCGCTGATTAATTACGGGCGGCGCCTTGTACCGCTCAAAGGCCCTTCTGGTCCGCCCCCCCCCACGTCGATGCCTTGGACTCCTTACCTCGGCGCTTCGCACTTTCAGACGCTTTCGCACCCACAGTGCCACCTGTTTTGACTGGCGCGCTGCACTTTATCGTCTGCGAATCCCAACATATTGACTGTGCACAAGAAGAATAGCACATCTGAAAATTCTTTCATTTTGAGTGAAGAGAAGAAAATACTTTAAAATACATTTTACTATTGTAGACTTCATATAGGTAGTTCTCAATACATAGCGTATATAGAACAATAAAACTCGGACTTTGATAGCAAAATAAACGACTTGTATTAGGTGAAAACTATTCTTCTGCAAGAAAGAAAATGTTTGACTATGAAAAAGCGTCAAGCGACAAAGCGTCAAAAGCGTCACCTGTCTTGTGCTTCAACGGTCAGGAAATCATTGGTTCTGACCAAAATAATGAAGGAGCAAGTGGGAGTATTTAAAGTTTCCTCTACTACGGTGGTGATTAGTCTGAAGACTGTTGCGTTTCCTATACCTGCAGGTACCCCTGTTCCTCCCTCGCTCGAAATTCAGATCCGTCGCCGACTTACAAGTTCGCTTTCTTACATACACAATTTGCTACCTTGCAAGTTTGCTTGAGGACTCTACGCTTACAACTGGTGTCCTGACAGGAATGGTAGTGTAGAGCATCGAATTGTACTCGTATGCATGTGGGGTGCAAAGGGCAAGAAAGGACAAGTGAAGTGTCCAAGTTACAAACACAAAGGTTCAATAAACAATTTATTGCCAAAAACCAAGTACAAAGCTATAGTGCCGGATATCCTGAAGAATTGGTACAGAGACGAAGCCGTGTTGTCGTAAGTCCAGAAGATGTACCAAGGTATGCCGAGTCCACCAAGTAACCAGAAAGAAGAGTCCGTTGTCGTAGCGCTGTTGTCGTAGTCTATCGCACTTCACCGTAACCACCACTTAAACACTGTCTCGACGCACTTTCACCGCTGCTCGCTCGCTCACTCACTGACCGCTGCCTCAGCTCCGCGTCGAGGTTTTATAGCCCCCCCGGGCCGTAGGCCCGCCGACTGGCTGTGTAAAAGGGGCGGGGTCGAATCTCGCCCCGCTCGCTCAGGCGTGGCGGCCGCACTCAGCCGCGCACCGCTGGCCCGCGCTTGCTGCTGGCCGCTGCCGCCAGGGGCGGTAACGCCCCCCTGACGTGCTCCTGTGGCGGCACATTCAATCATGTGCGGCCGGTCACGACACCCTCCGCGCCCAATTGCGTCGTATACGGCGCAAAACGCACCCTCCTGGTGCTCCTCCGGGGGCGCAACTGCGCCCTGGGTGTCTCCACTGCGCCTTCTCCTCCTGGCTCGCTGACCTCCTCTGGTGGGGGTTCTGCTGTGTCCTGGCCGCTGGTCCCTGCGGCGGCTGTCTCCTGCGGGATGTAAATGGTTTCCCTCATCACTTTTTTATAGAACTCCTGTTGTGATACCTTGGGGAGTGAATCCACCCTGCTGGGGTTTACCCGGGGTCTCAACTGCCCCTGGTGGCGTGTCACTACCCTACCCTCTGTGCGGACTAGGTATGTCCTGTTCCCTTTTGCTGCCGTTACTATGCCCGGGAGCCAAGCTGGGCATTTTTTAAAAGAGGTACAATATACCAAATCACCCACCTGGAATCTTGGTTGCGTTCCTACCGACCTGTAAGGATCCACCGGGCTAAGCAGTGACAACAACGTTCTCGGTTGTCTCCCGTGAAGTACCTCGGCAGGGCTCCTGCCGTCCGCGCCTGGCAAGGTGCGGAAGGTGACCAAGACCCGCAGCAGCGCTCTGGACCTGTGCGTACCTGCTGCGCGCGCTTTCGACATGGCTGTCTTGAACGTTCTCACGAACCTCTCCGCTTCCCCATTCGATTGCGGGTGAAACGGCGGTGCACAGACATGCTGGATCCCATTGCTCGCGCAGAAATTCGCGAACTCTTGGGATGTGAATTGGGTTCCGTTGTCTGACACCAACGTGACCGGTAGCCCCTCGGTCACAAAAATTCTCTCTAGCGCATTGATGGTCTGAGTCGACGTGGTGTTAGCCATTTCCACTACGTATGGGTAATTAGACTTGGCGTCTACTACGACCAACCACATCTTGTCCCAAAATGGGCCCGCGAAGTCTACGTGTACCCGTTCCCACGGCTCACTAGGCTCAGGCCAGGGAACCAAATCCTTCCTAGGTGCGCTCTGATTTAACTGGCAGGCCTCACATCTCTTGAGCAACTGTACGATGTCCGAGTTCATCCCCTCCCAGAAGCAGTGACGACGCGCCAGCTGCTTCGTGCGGACCACCCCCCAGTGTCCCTCATGGAGGAGGTCCAATACGGTCTTCCTTAGTACCTTCGGGATGACGACTCTCGTAAATTCCTCTCCGGCTAAGAGCAACACTCCTGCCTTGCAAGTCAACCTGTCTTTCTTGTTATACCAGGATGCATTGCTCCTCAAGCACCTAAGTGGCCAGCCTTCCCTAACATAATTCCTCACTGCCCGCAGCTCTGGATCTTTATCCGTCTCCTGCGCGATTCTTCTGGCTCCCAATGGGAACTCCGACAGTACCAGGCATTCTTCCGTATCAATCTGGAGGCACTCTTCCTCCAGCTTGTCGAACTCCAGGTCCGGACCTCCTGGCAACCTGGATAAAGCGTCCGCATTGGCGTGCTGCGTTGTGCTCCTGAAGTGGATCTGGTAATTGTAGTCTGACAAGAATAGCGCCCACCTTTGCAGTTTCTTCGCTGTGCTCTCCGGGATCCGTTTTCCAGGGTGAAATAGTTGCACTAGCGGCTTGTGGTCAGTAATTATATGGAATTTACTGCCATATAAATAATCGTTGAACTTTCTCACCGCGAAGATTATTCCTAACGCCTCCTTTTCAATTTGCGAATAATTTCTTTGATGTTTGTTGAGGGATTTTGACGCAAACGCAATAGGCCTCTCCACCCCATTGCTGTCCTTCTGCGATAACACCGCCCCAAGACCATACTCAGAGGCGTCCGCTGCTACCGTGGTGAGCCTACCCGGCACAAAATGATTTAACTTAACTGTTTTGACTAGTTCTTCCTTCAACCGGCTCAGAGCTCTTTCGCAGTCTTGGGACCATACGAATTTCACTCCTTTCTTCCTCAGCTTGTTTAGTGGAGCTGCGATAGTAGAAAAATTCCTAATGAACTTGTTATAATAGTTCACTTTTCCCAATAATGCTTGCAGCTGCTTCACGTCTGCTGGCGGTGGCAGTCGTAGGATGGCTTCTACGTGCTGGCTAGTGGGTGAAATGCCGGTGCTATCCAGCACGTGCCCCAAGAACACTACCTGGTCCTTAAAGAATTCACACTTGACCTTGTTCACCCTCAAACCATTGTCCTGGAGCACCTTAAATAAACTCTTCAAGTTTTCCTCGTGTTCCTTTTCCGTGCTCCCCGTGACTATGATATCGTCCAGGTAGTTACAACAGCCCTTCAGCTCTGCTGTCAACTGTTCTAGACAGCGCTGGAACAGTGCGGCTGCGGAATTCACGCCGAATGGCAGCCTGTTATATCTGAAGAGTCCTAACGGGGTGTTAATCACCAAAACTTCCTTGGCTTCCTGGTCGAGTGGCAGCTGTAGGTATGCGTCCCGTAAGTCAATTTTTGAGAATTGTCGTCCACCAGACAATTTATAGAACAGATCTTCCGGCTTCGGGATTGGATATTGCTCTACTTCTACCTGTTGGTTCACAGTACTCTTGAAATCACCGCACAATCTAATCGAACCATTGGCTTTCTTTACCACGACCAACGGCGTGGCCCACTGGCTTGTTGATACTGGAGTGATAACACCGTCCGCCTGCAGCCGTCTCAGCTCTTCGGCTACTTTTTCCCTGAGGGCCCACGGGACTGGTCTTGCTTTGAAAAAGCGTGGCTTGTGCCCCTCCTTCAACTGGATGCTTGCTCGGAAGTGTTTACATTCCCCGAGCCCGGGAGAGAACACTTCTGGAAACTCTTGTTCTAGCTTCCCGACGACCTGTGTTTCTTCGTTCTTCGCGACCTGGTTCACTGAGTCAATTACTCCAAACCCGAGTTTATCAAAGGAGTCGAGGCCCAAAATGTTCGTCACGTCGTAGCGGTCCACCACGATCACTTCAATATCAGCCTGCTTCTTCTTGTAAGCTGCCCTTAGCGACACTTTCCCCAACACCTTAATTGGGGTCCTGCCGAAAGCGTACAAGCCTTTCTGCACCCTCTGACACCTGGGTGCCCCTAACCGCTGGTAGGTTTCTAAATTGATGAGTGTTACCGCGGCCCCTGTATCTAGCAGGAAACTCACCGGCACTTTTCCCAACTCAATTTTGACCATTAGTTTATCTTGCTTGCTGGTATCGAGCACTTGACTGATCATATCGATTTCCATGTCTTGCTCTTGTTTCTTGTACCGCTCCGCGTGCCTCTTTTTTCCGCATACTTCCCTAATGTGGCCCACTTTCTTGCACCAAAAGCACTGCGCGTTTCTGAACCTACATTGTTCTCTTGCATGTAACCTCTCACAGTTTTTACACGACTTCTTTCTTTGCACACTGTCACTGTCACTTCCACTGCCACTGGCTCTCTTGAACACTGGTTTGCCGCTGGGTCGGGGGTTACGCCTCCACTCACAGTGGTTGCCGCCTTTGTTGCGGTAACCTTTCCCGGCACTGTCACTATACTCACTGGAGTCACTGTCGGTCTCGTATTCTTTTGCCGTCTTTCCGCTGCGTACCGACCCACTGTTTTTGATGTGGTGCAAGTGCGATTCTGCTGCGATCTGGCGAGCTGTCTCACAAGTCATCTCGTACGTCTTACATAGGTTGTGTATTTCCTCTAATGAAGGGTTATCACTTTGTAAGGCTTGAAACCTAATTTTCTCTTCCGGTGTGTGTAGCACTACCATGTCCCTTATTAAAGTCTCCGCGTATGACACTTCCTTATCTGATGGCGGGCACTTGAACTGACAATGCCGCGCCAGCCCGGCTAGCTCTGTAATCCACTCACTGTGTGTTTGCCCCTCACTTTTTCTGCACTGAAAAAATTTGAACCTAGCTGCTACCACATGAGGCACTTTGTTGAAGTAATTGTTGAGCTTCTCTAGCATTTCTGCCCATTTGACACTCGATATTTCTCTCTCTGGGAACAGTTTTTTCACTAGGTTGGTCACCTTGTTACCTACGCAGCTCAAAAAGAACGCCTTTTTCATTTTTGCGTCTCCTACCTTGTAACACAGTAGGTGCTGCTCCAACCTGTGTATGTACTCGGCCCATTCCTCTGCGTCCGGCCGGAAACCAGGGAACTGTGGAGGGGAGCGGGCACTGACCGCCTCCAACAATGCCGCCATCTGCCTATCAGCCTGTTGTTGCTGCTGCTGCATCTGCTGTTGTTGTAGCTCGAGCTGCTTCTGCTGTTGTTGCATCTGTTGTTGCTGTTGCTGCTGCATCTGCTGTTGTTGCAACTCGAGCTGCTTCTGCTGTTGTTGTATCTGTGCTTCCGCCAGCTGCCGCTGCTGCTGCATCTGTTGTTGCTGTTGCTGCATCTGTTGCTGCATCAGCGTAATTAAAGTTGTTATTTGTTCGGACTCCATGTCGTTGTTTTCTCCTCGTCGCCAATTTGAAGTGTCCAAGTTACAAACACAAAGGTTCAATAAACAATTTATTGCCAAAAACCAAGTACAAAGCTATAGTGCCGGATATCCTGAAGAATTGGTACAGAGACGAAGCCGTGTTGTCGTAAGTCCAGAAGATGTACCAAGGTATGCCGAGTCCACCAAGTAACCAGAAAGAAGAGTCCGTTGTCGTAGCGCTGTTGTCGTAGTCTATCGCACTTCACCGTAACCACCACTTAAACACTGTCTCGACGCACTTTCACCGCTGCTCGCTCGCTCACTCACTGACCGCTGCCTCAGCTCCGCGTCGAGGTTTTATAGCCCCCCCGGGCCGTAGGCCCGCCGACTGGCTGTGTAAAAGGGGCGGGGTCGAATCTCGCCCCGCTCGCTCAGGCGTGGCGGCCGCACTCAGCCGCGCACCGCTGGCCCGCGCTTGCTGCTGGCCGCTGCCGCCAGGGGCGGTAACGCCCCCCTGACGTGCTCCTGTGGCGGCACATTCAATCATGTGCGGCCGGTCACGACAACAAGGATGAAGAAAGGGGGTTCTCATGCAATCTGTTCCTCTCCTTTTGACAAAAAGCTCCGGCATTATACTAACGTCTATTGAAGAAGCCTCAGGAAACTATTGATCAGAAAATTCGGTCGCTAAAATTCTCCTCAGGCAGTAATTCTACTTAACTACATAGCTTCTGCCGAAAATCTGCCGCTGTCGGGATTTAGAGTCTGAACCTCAGGACACAGACGTCGGGCACACTGCAATGATCAATATTTGAAGACCAGCTAAATAGTTGGGCAAAAAATATTCGCCATTCGTAAGCTTGAGGAGATTTTTAGGGTCTGGGTGCTCGGATAGATTATTTTCCTGGTTTCCTTCCATCAACTCTAATCGGTTGGCGGAGCAGTAAAATGAATTGCTCAATCTTACATTCCTTATTTTTGTCTATTTCTTCTATCCAGAAGATGATAGAAGAAGATACACAAAACTAGTGGATGTAAGCTGGAATGTCAAGGATGCTATTTTCAGGGAGGTAGGATGGCTGAGAACAACCAATGTTATTACAAAGCACTGGCGTCAAACCAAAGGCGAATAACATTGAACGTCACCATTCATGGCCACTCCTGGCACACACTACGCACCCACTACATTAAACCCACTACGCTAAAGTGCTTATCTATTACGCTTAAAGTGATTATCTACGCTAAACCAACATTCCCACCGACTACGCTAAAGTAAAATAGATATATTTTTTCCATAGTGATATGATAAAGAAAGATATTTTTCTCACATCACATCCACTTGTATGGTCTCGAAACTATTCTTGTGGATATACGCTCCCCTTTAAAGGCTGATGAAGTAAACAAATTGAATTCACAGAAGATGATCTGGATATACTTTCGATTCTTCTCTCTGCTATTTCAGCTTACAATCAGTTGACGCGCCATTCAGGTGCGATCGTATTCCATAGTTTACTTCACAATTTACATCTCTTTGTCATATTAACGCTCATTTGCATCCTTTTTAAATTAATCCTTCTCTTGTTTTGAGTACACCATTGAAACCACCTTTGCAAACTATTAATTTACACATAACTTGCTACAACTGTGTTAATTTTCAGATAATTTTATGCCTAAAATTTGAAGATTCTACTACGTTTACAGAGCAGCGAATTTAGGTAGATCAAATACGTTTTCAAAAAGATCGAACACAGGATTTATAAAAGCAATTATTAAGTTTATAAGCTAGGCTCTTTCACACACAGATCTTATTTTTAAAAATATTTCTTTTCGTATTTAAGATGCTTAAAAGGTGTAGTCAATCCCATAAAACATTCAAAGCCAATTTTCTGCAATAATTATTGCAATATTATATCTACGCTACATAAATGGCACAGAAAAATAAGAAAGCACATTCATTAGAGAAAATTTCATATTCCTTAAAGATTTTTTATTTTCTAAAGTCACACACATTACTAAGCAGTTTTGGAAGTTCTTTAAAGAAATATCCCTGGAATATAAATGAAATTTTGGAAACCAAAAAGACAAAGTGATTATCGAGAAAATATCAAAAGTGTTGGATGTGGGAGGGCGAACAGCTCAATATCACCCGAGCACATCGTCGTGGGGAGGAAGGTCACTCTCATTGAGCAACAGCCCAGGGCAGCTCTGCCATGCAAGTATCGTCACTTGCCACCCTACCGGATATTGCACGCGGCCCTTGGGGTTTCATCAACAAGGGGAGTAGCACTGCACTAGAAACGAAGAAAAAAGGGAAGGTAAGAAAATTTAAGGAGAAATCAGATACTTACAATGGAAATATGATGATGCGAGAGAACACTTTGCGGAAAATATATTCTTTAAATTTAAAATCGACAATGTAATTGAAAACACGTAAGCAACAAGCCGATGCCACTAACAATCACATGTAGTAGATGAAAAGACGGATTTATGTAAATGAGTAAAATATAGGAAATATTACAGAAGAAATGTGTGTGTGTACCAGAGTAGGGATAAATGTGGTTGAAATATGATACAACAGATAATAAAAACAGAACTCTTACTAAAAGAAAAGAGTGAAACTGAGAAAGAGAACCATAAGAGAGCAAAATTTACACAAGTGAGAAGCTCATTTTGTTGTTTCAAATGTAAAGAAACTAACACATATTGATAACATGATATTAACGACTTGTTACAGACAAAACTGAGACACAAGAAATGCTATTTATTAGAAGTAAACGATATACAGCCATTATTTTCATATTATACTAACTGTGTATTTGAATACTGTGCAATATCCGTGCCCGAAGTCATTTGACAACCGAGATGACTTGAAGAAAATCTAGAAGGAGCCTGAAGCGGTCCGGCGCCCTGGTGTCTGGCGATCCGCGAATCTCCTTTCCGCCGCGCGGCGCTCGGAAGACGAGGGGAACCCCCGCCGAGGGGAATCCCGCGCGAGCACAGCGCCGCGGCGGCGGGTCGCGGCACCACAGCAAACAGCAGCGCCGCGGGGCGCGCCCGCCGCCGTCCCACGCTGGGCAAACAGCAATAAGGAGGAACAACACGCGGGAGCGGGCGACGTGGGAGGAGCGGGCGCTCGGGGAAAATAAAATAAATATATGGAAAGTGAAAGTAAACAAAGGACGCCGAATGAGAGGTAAGCGAGCGAAATATGTCCACGCGGAGAGGAGCCGCTGGCCAAATACGACCGCCGATGTGGGAGGCTGAGCTGGTGGCGAGCGGAGATGTGACCGTTTGCGGTCTCTTGTCGCTTTTGTACCGATGAGAATTGCCTGTTGCTTGCGTGGGTTTTACGCCTTTCATGTAAGCACATGCTTAATTGTTTCATTCTTTTCCTGTTTTGATTAAAATTTTTACTATAAATCTTAATGTTCATTCTACCTTCAAGTTATTTTAACGTAATCGTTTTTATTCTATAAATAGAACTATTTGTACTGCTCAAGTTATCGGATAATCTAAGTATATTATGTCACTATTTCAATGTATCCTAAGCTGTCATATTCGTCTCATGAATTCATTTTTATTGTTTATGCTACCAGTAACTTGTAAATACATTTGTTTTTTAAATTTAGAGAAAATATCTAGTAAAGTACTAGTTTTATATTTCCAAGAATTTTGAAGTATTGTGCACTGACCTTGTGTAGACTTTCGTACAAAATGTTTAAAGAAAGAACCTGAGAAATATATTATATTGTAGTTCACATTATTACATCCAGAATGAAAACGAGAATTCAAGACGATTATGTTTTTCGGCACAATTTGCCTATTCTTGCAAAATACCCACAAATTAACCTTTGTTATTGTGTATATTACGTTTCTTTCTCCCTGATAAATGAAATATAAATTTAATTATCGTAAGATCAAAAAATTGAATTAGAAATTTTAAAATCAACTAAAATTTTAATCAAGTAAATAAAACATTACGTATAATTATTAATAAGCTTGCTTACTTTAAAATCAGATAATGAGACGGATTTTAAAATTAATGTGCGCAGGCCAATATTTCTGAAATCTATTCAAGAAAGATGCTTTTACTGTACTCGCACCTGTGTAAACGTCATAAAAACGTGTCGATAAATATCGTATCACGAACATAAAAAGAGCGCAGGGGGCATTGCTGAAGTGAAGCTTACCCGAGCCACTTGTTAGGCGCGGCAATTCCATTCGCTCGACCGACAAAACCCACCAACCCCTCCTATCGAACCGCTTCTTTGAGAGCCCAACTTCCCAAACGTTATTTTTACGCCCGAGATAGAGTTCACGGCCACACTTGGCATCCCGGCGCGAGCCTGACAAGAGAGCATCGAGGTGCCGCCATTTTGAGGAGTTTCGACGCCATTTCGTCGCGCACGACGCAAAATGAAAGAGCGAGGCAATGGCGGAAGTGGGCCTGGGCGGCGGTAAGAAAAAGAAGAATTTCCCGTGGAAAAAAGAGACGGCGGAAGGAGATACGTTGAAGTAAATCGCGGGGATGACGGCCGTAAAAACATGCCCTATCTTTTCCGTGCCACATCGCCCGGTAATGGAGGTTATGGCGCGATTTTATCGCGCTGCGCCCCGCACCGCGCCGTTGCGATTCGCCAGAGGGCGCCAAGTTGGCCGCTTCAATCACCATCAACCTGAGAGGAAGGTGCCGTGCAGCAGGTCGCGTGGAGACGCGGCACCTTTCTACGCTGCATTGTACGAGCTGCTGTTCGAGTGGGTTGGTTCTATAAGAACGCTGGGATGGGACAGAAATGCACGATGCGGATGGTGCATGCACCACCAGCGTATGTTTACTGTACCTCATCTTTTTGTCGCCGGGAATTTCACTCTCCCAAGCATATTGTCCTGATTCATTCATTGACCTTTCCCAGACAAACAAACAACAAGTAGCTAGTCCCCCGTTTTAAATTACCCATTTTCTTTTATCATCAATATAAAGGGACAAAACTAAACGAATTTAATTTCTTTATTGGGTGTCATTCTGATATTAAAATTTCAATAAATTCGGTATTTATTACACTAAAGTTTCACGACATAAGTCGGTATTTAAAACATTTCAATATCTGCCTGAAAGAGCTTCAAAAGATGTCAAAGTAAATAAAGTGTAAACTTTGATGTAACAAAAGACTTTCAATCTGCAATAATTCTGTTCCATTGTTGCCTCCCAAAAAAGAAATGTAATATAGCTGGGACCGAACTTGGATGTTACGTTACCCCCCCCCCCAAAAAAATACCGATGTAAAAATAAAAATTTAAGTGGAAATCAGAAATAAATAGAAATAGTATTACATCACTGGACAACTCCCAAACAATACGTGTAACTCAAGAATCAGATCATCACTATTTCATGCATGCTTAATTTGGATACATATCTCTGAATTCAGCATAAGTTTAAAACTTTATAAAACAAATTTCCAAGAACAATAACACACTCCCCATGATGTATAACCAACAAACAATTACTATAGAGAGAACTATATTTAAAATGCATAAAATATTTCACTGTCAATCTAACCCACAATTTCGCAAACGTACCTTTTGTCGAGTCCCTATCATTTTACAGACGGAGGAAAATGTCTCCTTAAAAGATCAAAATCAATCCTAGAAAACCTCTTCATGTTTTCTACTTTTCTAACTTTTCAAATTGTATCAACACCTTTGTGTTCAAATTGTATCAACACCACGGTGTTCTGTGCGCCTCTTTGACCAAAATGAGATAAAATAATTTAAGTTAGCTTAGTATTTAATTACAAATGTAATAAAAAACACGTTAAGTTGATTGAACATAGCTAGGTAAACGTACTCCATCATGTAAAATAAGAAATAAAAATTTAAAATAAGAACTACTTACTTGAACATATAAAATACTCTCCTCTGATCTTTCTTTGAAGAGCTCCACATTTAGCGCTTTTCTTTATTAAAATAGTTTTCGCCAATATAAAAACGATGCTTTAGCTCATGATCCAAATATTTCAATCTCATTCCATGCATGAGAGTACTTTTCAGGTCTCTATGTTTGAGCGCGTCCGCATTGAAACTGCGGGAAACAGCTTGAACATCGTCGCTCAGTGCGCTATCAATATTTCGAGTTTTCCTCTGGCCCAGTGAGGCAACGTGATGGCTCCCGTCGAGCAGATCTCACACTGAATGGCACTTTATGTCTCATTCATGCACATCATTGTGGTGTTATTGAACCTCAATTACCATCCGGGCTAATTGTTATGTCCTTACTATTGGAAATGGGAAAAGTTCGGTGCGCCCTCACGTGCACGGTCATACAGGCTCACCCGCGTAGGCTTCAAATGCAACGCGCACGGAGTCATTATTTTTATTTAATCTCTGTCTAAAGTCTGTATTTTGAATGTGTTGTTGTGCACTCTGTTCGTTTGTTGATTTAACAAAGTGTTCTGCAATATTTCCCCAGTATCTCAATTGCGATAGGCAATTAAGTATGAAAGTATTAAATTTTATAAGGATGTACCAGTTCAGTTAAAGTGGAAGTACCATAAACTGAGAGACTGAGAAGAAAGGAAAGGAAACAGAAAGAGATGTGATTTTGAAGTTGACCTAGTCCAGTATGTTATGTGACAGTTTTATAGTTTTTTTAATCAATCTCTCAGTTTTCTTACAGTGTTCGTTTGACATGTACGATCCTAAATTGTATGTAGTATATATGGAAAGTGACACTAAGAACTCTAAAAGTACTTAGTGTAGCTTCTTGCAAAATACAGTGTTGTGACTTAAAAAAAATGTTTTCTCTTCTGAAGAGCTCTTCTTCGCAATAACACCAAAGATTTTATTTATTTTATTGTATTTATTTCATTATTCTAACATCTTCGCCTGTTCGAAATACCCCTCAGCGATGTTTCGAGCACTAGCGGTGATTCACAAGAGCCTTTCACTCGAATGTGGATGTCACTATTTTAAAAAAACAACACTTAGAACTATTTAAAAAACTTTCTTTTTTATTGATAGACAGTGACCTGGATCTTGGATTAGACTTTCCTATGATTTTTGCAAAGAAGTAATATTGTACCCTGTTGATAAAGAATTCACAATATATTCTAAAGAAGCACATCTATAGGATACAGCTTCAATGTAAACAAACATAAATACTACGAACGTACAATAACATACACTTTCAAAATAAATGCGAATATAAATGTCTTTCACCTAATACATTAGCACTAACAATTAAATACACTTTCCTTTCTAAAATTGAGAGTTCGTATTGTTTGTCAAAAATAAGAAAGCAACATAGTTCGGTGTAGTTGGGACGTTTGAGAAGCGGAAAAAAAGTCTTCATTGCAGTATGTATCGAGTAGGATTTTGATACAAAATTAAAACATCAAACACACCTGAGCAGCAGAACCCCAGAAGAAAAGAACTCAAAAACATTGAATTTCGCGTTACATACCTACATTATTTAAAGTGAAATTTTACTCTCTTTAGTCCTACATCAGTGTCATTTCTTTCTAGGCCTATTTTGGATTATTATTGGCAATGTGTGTGCTTCATAAACTTGATTTGATAATCTATTTTTATACTTACGCGCTCGCCTGAAAAATTAGGTTCTTTGAGTTATAACATGTTTCTACTGGAGGGTACGAATGATGTTTCTAAGAGTACAGAAACATTCTTCTAAATGTTACCTTACACGAAATTGCGATATATAGGAGTCACTATAAAGAAGCAAATTCCTCGATGGTGTAAAGAGAGCTGTTAAGAGAGTAAGAACTTTCTGTGAAAACGAATAGAAGATAAATTTTGTGTGAGAACTTCTCACTGAGAAGTCATAGAAATATAAGACTAACGAGAAGCGAAATCTGTAAGAAAAAATACATACTTCTTCAGCTGATCAGAAGCGTCCTTAGAGACTAAGAGGATATCTTTAGAAATTCCCCTGCGGATCTTCCTGTTGGATATGAAGCTTCCCCGTTACTGGGTCATATGCAGGCGTCCTTGGCGTGTAGCAGCTCTCGATTTATCAATACGACGGCATTGCTCGCCTTCCCCTCATCCTGAATACCGACGAGACCCCGTTCGCTGCTTACTCTCCCTCTCGCTCTACGTGCAGAATGCTACCGGCCGGCCGCCTCGCAACCACGTCCTCTGGCCACCACTTTCTTTAGGCTTCCGCGCTGCCCCCGATCGTCTTTCTGCCACCCCCCCCCCGCTCCGACGCACGATGCTTTTCTGTATTCACTACCTACTACGTGCCACCCACAGCCTGCTGCCCACCACCAACTAACCCACTATCCGCCTCATGCCCATCACTATCCACTACTTACTATTTATTACCAGCCGCCAGACATCTGCCATTCACCACCCACTACACCCCGGCCGCGACCAGACACACACTACCCACTAACTACTACGCCCCACTTGTCTCTTGTCACTCATTGCAACGCATTCACTATTTACTCCCAATTTTCTGACACCTACCAGTCACTACCCACTAATATACGATGCCCGCCACCGTTCGCCTGCCACTCTTCACTCACTACAGACTACCAACTATCCACCTCCCGCCACTCACTACCCAGGAATATCCCTCCAACCACCCTCCCCTTGCCACTCTCCACGCACTAAAGACTACCCGCCTCCCGCCTGACTACCCTCGAATATCACCCACAAACCACCTACCGCCTGCCACTCTCCACACACTACAGACTACCAACAACGCGCCGCCCGCCACTCACTAACTACTAATATCCTCTAACCATCACCTACGCCTGCCACTCATCACTCATTACCGACTAGCAACTACCCACCGCCCGCCACATAATTCCCACTAATATCCCCTCCTTGCCACCCTCTGCCTGCCACTCACTACCCACTTCCAAATACCCGCCGCTCGCCACTCACTACATACTCCCCTACTAACATCCTCCCCCGTCAGCCTTTGCTTGCCACTCAACACTCACTACTAACTACCAATCTCCCACTGCCCGCCACTCCCTACTCATTAATATCCCACACCTGCCCTCTCAGCCTGCCGGCCACTCACTACTCACAAATATCCCATACCCACCAACCACTGCCTGCCACTCTCCACTCATTACAGACTACCAACTACCCGCCACTCACTAACCACCAACACCCCCACCCGCCACCCTTCCCTTGCCAAACTCCAGACTACCTGCTACCCACCACTCACTATTCACCAACATCTCCCATCCGCCTGCCACTCAGCACTCACGACCGACTACCAGCTACCCTCCACTCACTATCCACCAACATCCCCCATCCGCGTGCCACTCAACACTCACGACCGACTCGCAACTCCCCGCCCCCCTGCCGGCCACGCAAGGCGCGGGCGGCGCCAGTCCGGCGCTCGTAAATCGGGCGCGCGGCGCGGGGCGCGGTGCGCTGTCGCCGGGCGGCGCGCAGGTGGCGGGGCGTCGTTGGCGCGGCGCTGCAGCTCGTAACACGTCCGACCGCCTCCTCGGCGGCGCCGGCGCCGCACAGCAGCGCGACGTCCGGAGCGCAGCGTCACGTTATTGCACGGCATGTACTCGGCCCGTTTTATGACAAAGGGAATGGACAGGACGTGACCCGACTGGCGATCCGCGAACGGGGCGGCCAGAGCTAGTCGCGTGCGCCGCACCTGCCTCTGCCGGGAGAGCGTGCGACGCCCAGATAAGGAAGCACGGGTGCGGAACGGACGCAGTGGCTGCGAACGGAGGGACGCGAAGAAGATGACCAAGGAGGTCATTAGTCCTGTTAGTGTAGTGTGTGGTTTTTCACCGCGAGTTGGCTGTGATCTTTACCCGCTGGATGGCGAGATCCGGCGCCGACGTACCGTCGGCTAGCGGGGTTTCTTCAACCAGGTATCTCCTACCAGCGGGGCACCGCTCCAGCCGGGAAAACACTCCAGACAGCGACTGAATTCGACCTAGCTGACACGCTAGTGTTGAAAATCTTGCCACTGCCGTGACTCGAACCTACGACCTCCCGGTCAGAGGCACTACAGACATCAGTTGATGGACTAAGCACATCTCCCGGTCGAAGAAGACGACTGAGGTTGGGGAAACACTTCGAATGACGTGGAAGTTATGTGACACGAGAAGTGAGTGAATGTTTCGTCATTCCGAACGAGACAACTTCTTAGGTAATTAATAGGTCTAGTATAGTGCCCTCTACAACCAGGATCTGGTGTGTTAGTTCCACACTCGAGTGTGGTTAGTTCTACACTCGGTAGTGAGTTCCATCTTACAACTCAGCGTTGCAGATCTTTCTCTTTCAGAAACTCTTCCCACTGCGGGACCTCGCACAAGCTGAGATGAGCTCCAAGCTTCCGACTGGTTTTACGACACATGTAGTTGCGTAGTTAATTTCAGAATGTGGAAGGAGAAAGGAAATGACAAGAATGAAAGGAAGATCGAGCGTGTTCCATGACCCATATATTACGGTAGGTTACTGCGTTCACCTGATATAAATAAAAAAAACTGAGAAAACTATTGATCACACCAGCCATCCGCAAGAATTGTCCTCCAGTCAGCGCTGAATAGGACCTTGCTGTATTGTCTGTGTAGAAAATCCGCGTCCGTCGCGACTTTTTTCAAATTGATACAATTTTTCATTAACTGCAACATGTACTAGAAAAAGGAAATTTGAATTTTATTCATTGCTCTCAGTAGGCAAACAAGCAATTCAAATGTCGCGATATTGTTCGGTCCAACAGTATAACAACCATCAATGATAGCGAAATCAGTGTTCGAAGCTGGAATCACGCCACTGGCAATGGCTTTCATGGCAGCCATCGTTGTTTTGGGTCATGGAATTGCGATTATAAATATTTATTTTATTTTCCCTCTGCTAAATAATAATGTTCACTCATAAAGCGTGTGTTGGCATCTCTCTTTGCCAATTATCGGAAATTGAAATCAATTCCACGTGTTGGCCGGACTATAAGCAATTTCAGAAATTTACGATATTGTTAGTAGTGAATGGAGAGAAAACCTACATGGAACAATCCTCAGTGCCAGTAGTTGCGAACGTAGTTGATTTCCATACACATCGAAAAATGTGTGTTTCATTAATATTGCATTCAGAAACAATCGTGTTTATAGGGGTTGCTGATGACCTAGATGTTATAAAGCGATCTTATATCAATATTTAAAAAAATAGTATTTAATACATGCTGCACCTTCATTTGTTTTGCATGTCATTTCATAAATGCATCTGTGAAACTCTTCTTTTCTTTGCATGTTATTTCTAGAAAATAATAGCTGCATGTCTTTGCAAGTTATTTCCAGAAAATAATTTAAGCCGTGGATTTGTGTACAAGCACGGATGGTTAAATCAAGAAATTATTTATCTTCATTATATTTAAATATATTTAGCCAAACACAATATCCCGATACTTGGATGAATTTCCAATATTAGATCCCTTTTTGCAGCAAGAGGAAATATTTTTATTCGCCTCCAGTATTCGTGATCAAATAACACACAAGAAAAATAAAGAATGCATTTAAATGATAAACTAATCACGAGTCCACAAGAAAAATATATTTATCCAACAAAAAACATATGAACAATACAATTAAAGCATTGTTAACCTATAGGGACGATATAAAGTGAACTACATGTACTTGGATGTACTGATACATACTGTGAAAAAGTCACTCTGTCTCTTAAAGTGCAAGTAAAATGCTTTTCCTAAGATTTCTTTTTCTTATCGTTTTATGATTGAAGTAAAACATTCATCAAAATGCAATGAAACTAGATGTTCTTTCAACAAATTATTTTAACTGTTTACAAGAACATTAATGTCATTAAAAAATAAATAACTGTTAACATTTGATATTGATAGTAATAGAGATTGCGAGTAACTGTAGACGAAAATTAATGAATGATATCTTTTTGCATGAATTATGTACGGTAGGAAGAGGGTTCTGCCAAGTAACAGAGAAAAAGTCGGCAAGAAAACTAGGGGAGAAGCGTCCTTAATTGGAGATGAGCGGAACCCGCCTTCTCTGCCGCATCGAGACCGTTTTTTATTGAAAAACCTGAGGCCGATGACAGTAGATTAGTCGTCTGAGAGATGTGTTCACTGGAAATTTAATTTAAAGTTAATTAGCGAAGAAATTATTAAAGTTTTTGTTTGAATACTGGTATTAAATTTGGTTTCAGTCTTGGAAATGAATTTTCTTGTGTTCCTTGCCTTCACTAGAAAGATAAGAGTACTATGGACGATTTATGATTTGGTCCGAGACCGTTGACAAGAGAGCTTACGAAGCACTCTTGGAGTGAGAGAAAAACAATATTTAAGTGATGTGTTACAAAAAGTTTAACCGTTGTATTTATATTAATGTTAATATTATAAAAACTGATAAAGTAATAAACATACTTGCAGTATTAAGATACAAAATACAGAATTATGTGTTGTGGAAATTCTGATTCGGTGTTGTTGACGTTCTTATGCGAAGAAATAAAAGAGGTCGTCTTCGTCAACATAGTATTTTTATTCAGATAGCCGGCTTTCGATGGCTTTGCCGTCATCATCTGTCATTTTCACAAAATTATGTGTACTCAATAGCTTTTCATTCAAAGATCATAATCGGGTAAATACTTAAGAGAAGCATTTTTGTGAAAATACATCACGAAAAGTCAATCTTAAAGTACTCAGCACTCTACAGACTCGGGCAATAAAAATAAATATTCCTCTAGCTTTTGTAGATATTCATCAAATATCTAGTTAGGTTTTAGTTGTTGCAAATTTAATGAACGCAAAAACTGGAAATCGCACACTAGACAGTATTATGAAGTAGAATCTGTATTAATTTTTTTAGATAAAATCAAGAAGAGTAATGAACTACATATGTTCTTACGTGGAATTTGTCAATTATTATAACTTTCTTAAGTTCTCAGCCGTTTGTCTGACATTTAAACTTTACACCCCTGAGGAATCATATGTTAAGTATAATATAATGTATGCCATTTTCAGTATCTTATATTGCAACCACCACCCTTTATTTTTTTTATATCCCGGCCAAATCAGGGTGTGACGCATCAATTACCGTACTTTCCTGAGATTAAGTGCAGGAAATTGTTTAAAAAATAATCACTACGGTCAACTTTTTGTTTTGAACGTTGTCCAACTCTACCACCTTCAGATAGGATAGAATTCTTTCATGGACTCGGGACATGAGGAATAGTTTCTCGAATGCAAAATTAAACACACGAAATTTCTGAACAATTATTTTGTATTCCATAGAACCAAGAAAATAAACAACATAACAAGGAACACACAAAAAATAAACACAAAAACTCCAATAATTTATGAATCATTCTATAATCCAATCAGCACTACCTTCGAGCCTTATAATACTCTTTCAATATTTCTACAAGCTCTGGAAAGAAGTTTAAATTTACTTCTCTCTTTTCACGGTGAACTTTTCTACCAAGAAAATATCTCATGAATATGCGATTACTTTACATTTAATTCCTGACTACAAATTTTTAATTAAACAAGGATTGATGTGCAATGAGTTTAAACTTGTACTAATCCTGTTTTGATCAAGATAAATTTACAACTGTTTTGCCTGCCATTGATAGCCGACCTCAATCAAATGATCTATCAAACTATGGTTATCACTCAAACAAATAATTTTAAATTATTTAATTTTCTTTTATTTATAACCTTCATCTTCGAAAATGTTTTACAACTAATAGATCATTTCTTCCAAATTCTCTCCATTAAAAATTACACCGTTACACACAATGAAATTCAGAGAGATGATCTTCGCTTAAATGAATGTCTAGTTCTGTAACTGTCCATTCAATAGAATTCATACATCTGTTCATTCTATTACAAGACACATGGATTTTTAATCATACAGTCTTTTAGATTAGCTCTTTCTCAAACTTGTGCCAAATGTTGATATAGGCCAAATGACCTTATTTGAGGATGGCTGATATCCCTTAAGATTGCCTCTAGTTGTTCACTCACATAATCGGGAATCCGGTGACTCTGCCTCAAAGTACGATTCCGGATCAGGTTGACCTGAAGCTAAGGCTGAACTCAAAATATGTTCTTTACTGCCCGCAAAGAAATTCAGCGTACTCTAACCGTCGAAATCAGTATAAAATTAACAAAAAGCTGGAAATAAAAAACCACGTGTTAGAACGGTTATTTACTCTAGTCACTTTCATGCAATTTCTCAAAACTAGTATTAGCATATTTAAAACAGTTACTTTAAGGTAAATTCAAAATTATTTACCTCGTAAGAGAGCTTTTCCCGTTATTTTCACGTCCCTAAGTGTTTCAAATCCACCGTTTTGTAACTTATATAACTTGGACATACAATTTAGGAGACCAGCAGTTCGGACGCAAGTAACGACAAACGTACCGTTACAACCGCTGAATTCCCTTCTGCTACCCCTCATTTCTCTTTTTCCGCAGCTCACTCGCGTGAAGGCAGACTGACTGAGCTAACGTCCCCGATGAGCGTTGCTGAGCTTCTTTCACTTTCGTGAATGAGATTCGCACTAGTCTACCGAGGCTGCCGGTCACAATATGCCACAATAACACATTTTGAAAACTTCTATTCTGCACGAAGGATTTGAATTCGGAACCTTTAGTTCCTTGCAAAGTCGTTACCTGAGAAGAGGATCTACAATGTTTTAGAAATAATAGCTAACCAGCATCAAAAGCTGCGTGCTTTATCGCAACATCTGGCGTTAAGAAATGCCAGTGTTGGAAAATAAATCATTAAACAAAACAAAGATAAGTGCACATATGCGTATTCCTAGGACACAATGACAATGCGAGACACTCAAGGAGACGTTTCGTGCAAACGCCGGGGCTCAGCAAGTAATTAGGTTGAGCAGAAACTGTCAAGATATCTGGTAGTTCAACTCGAGCGTAGAATGTTCATTGCTGAAGTCAATTACGGCGATTATTTTTCTGGGAGACTCTTTGTTAGAGATCGTGGGTTCGATTCTAGATATGATCTAAGAAGTTCATAGGTGCGTGGAACATCAGTGAGTTGGTGGCGCGTGGTAGGAATATGTACGCAAGCCGACTCCTCTAAAGGGCGGTGTCCTTGATCCCGAATGGCGGTGCGGTTCTCAAATACGCCAATGTAGGAGTTCGAGCCCGCGGTGGCACGATGTAGTAAGCCGCGTGCCACGCCTGTTATTAGAGTAGAGCCGATCGCGCCCGAGCGCCTTTCCGCCCTTTGCTTGGGCTGATTGACAAGCAGCAGGCCTCACCGGTTGTCCGCAGGAAACGTCTAGTGGTCCGTTCCTATATATTGAGCAAGCCCTCGTACAACCTTTCCTTCCATTCTCATCCACCTCCATTAATTTGTATGGAGATGCCGTGGTGAGTTCGTCCCGCACTTTCCTCTCACAACCGATATACGCGATGCAGTGGTCAACATCCAACAGGGGACGATACAAAATTACAATTCCAAATTGGAATCTGGAGTTGAAGTAAATTAAAATAACTCACTTACGTACTGATCAACTTTTCGGCTGTACACCTTCATCCGCCAATCAAACGATATTAGGGCTACCTAACAATTTTAGTGCATGTGTAACAATTTTATCGCATGTGTTATTTTCGTGTATTACTACAGAACTTATGTAGTTATTTCACCTTGTTATATTTTACATTAATATAAGCACATACCACCATCTCTAAAACATCCCTTCTCACAATCTCAAATCCAACTGACATTCTACAAATATGTCTTAACCATATGGCTTCATAATTCCCATTCTGAAGCATTTCATAGCTTTCACTTTGACCAGAGCAGTATTTAATATTATAGTACACGTTCGGTACAGATGAAACGTTAGTTAGTAAAATATTATGTAATTTTTAGCGACCTAAACTCAAGAACTACCTCCAACTTTAAATTTACACGGTCTAGACACTCAGAAACCTTATAATAAATATAGTTATTGATGTAGTCGTCAGAGAATATTTATCCCGATAGCAATAACGGGAAAGGAATTACCGAGCTCTCCGTTTCTCCGTTCCCCGTCCGGTCTCCCTCTCGAATGGACGGCAGCGCCATGCATCGACCATCTGGCCCCGCCAGGCAGCGGGCCTTGCACCCGCGTCGTATCACATCGCCGGGACTCTTCCGATTGTCGGCCGCACCCTGCGACCCCAGCTGTTGTCCCGCCGCCCCCGCTCTCCCGTCCGCCCCCGTACCCGCCCACGCACCCCCGCCCGCCCCTGCGCCCGTCCCCGCGCCCGCCTCCGCACCCCCCCGCGCCCGCCCCCGCCCCCGCCCCGCGCCCGCCCCCGCGCCCGCCCCCGCCCGCGCCCGCGCGCCCTTCACGCCCGCCCACGCCTCGGTGCCCACCCCCGCCCCCGCGCGAGTACGCGAGCAACATCCGCGCTAGACACAGCTCATTACAGCATCGGTGATTGCGGCGCTGCTGGCCCCCTTTGATCCTGCATCACACTCGATAAATACGTAGCAAAACCAATTACCGGTCAATGGAACATACTAATTCAAATGAATCGTTTGCTGCGAAAAAAGAAGAAAACGCCGCGTGTGTGTGCCGTTCCATTGAGCGGGTGGTTCTAACGAGGGGCGGACAACCGCTGCGGCGGTTGGCGGACGTGTCGGATCCCTCCCCCTCCCTCCCACCCGCGACAAGTGAATGGCGCCGCGAAAGGGATCAATCGGACGCAGAGTTAATTATCTGCTCATCCTTGAATTAACCCCTGGACTGGAGCATACACGGGTGTCCTTCTAACGTGGCAAATGAGCATATTGTGATGTTTAAGTGCGAAATATGTTTCAAAGCTACTTCCAACTTCAGCAACCTGAACTGGTTACTGTGTATATTAAAAGTATAATTAGCGAATTAGTCACATTCGAACATTAGTCGTACCATTCTGACAAAAATCGTTAAGACTTTTCGTTATTCGATGAAGTTTTGGGGAATGATTTCGTTTTTATATACGTCGACTTTTTTGATACTTCCAGGCGTGCATTAGAAATGTTCTGCGCTGGGCCGCGTCCAATGAAGGGCCACGCTGCACTGAGTGATGAAGCTGTTCTGCACTGAGTGATAGTAAAGAGTGAAGATGAAGACAAATGCAGCATTTGCAACTTCGTTTTATGAAAACCCCCATTAAGATCCCACCACCATTAAAATCGTTGACACAAAGTGATCATCTTCTACTTCCATTGAAGCCTTGGAAGTTTGTATCATCTTAGTGAGACATTATATGTAGTACGAGATTTCCTAACAATGAAACTCAAAAGAAAGTGAAAAGAACAGAAATATTATCGGAGAATGGCACTTGCTCCCCATCGAACAAGCTGTCGACGTAGTGCAGATGAAGCCCGTTCGGTAAATGAAGGACTAGGAATCGAGGACGTAGAGCGAAGATATGGGGCGAGAAGTGGCCAATTGGCTAGGGCTGGACCATAGAGGTGGGATGTAGGGAGGGACGCAGAGCTTGGGTCTAGGGGAGGGTGCAGGGGCACAGAGCAAGGGTGCGACCGCGGGTGGGGTGGGGGAGGACGAGGTGGTTGGGGGAGGGCGAGTGGGGGAGGGTTGAGAATTCGGGATGGGGAATGGAGGCGGGGCACGAAGGGAGAACGGAGAACCAGGCTGGTGGGCATACGGGAGACGGCCCTGACGGCGAGGCGACACAGTGGGATGGGGTGATTGGTAGCGTAGGAGACAGTGCATTGGGTGAGAGCAACGAGAGGAGGCGGTGGGACGATTGATCGCTTAGTGATTCCGGGCGCGTCAACAGAGAGGTCATTGGTCCCGCAAGTGTAGTGCATGTTTTCATCGCAGGAGGTGGCGGAGGTCTTCCTCCGCTGGCTGGCGAGATCCGGTGCCGACCTACCTCAGCTTGCGGGGATTTTCCCAATCGGATTTCCCCCACCAGAAGGGCACCTGTCCCTGCTGGGACAAGCTCTAAGTCCGTGGCCTGTTTGTTAGGGTACTGCTCCGGCATTCACCTGGTGTTGATCGTAGAAACCACGGAAAATTACTGATCAGAACCGCCGCTAGAATTCTCCTTCATACAGCGGTTGCATTCGACCTAGTTATGCAGCTAGCGTCGAAAATCCTGCCACCGTCGGGATTCCAATTTTAGGACCTTTCCGGTGAGAGGCGCTGCAGTGACATCAGTTGATGACCTGAGCTACCTTTGCCGATGGGACGAAGTAACGGGTAAGAGGAGAGGTCGTGGACTGGGAGACGGGGTTGGAACACAAAGCGGAGAGAGTCGCTTGAGGCGGTTGGGAGGGGGGGCGTGGACAATGAAAGCAGGGGAAGGGGCGGTGCGCGATGGCGAGCGTATCCCCGCGGCGCTAGTGCAGTGCGGGGGCGGGCCCGGGGGCGCGAGCAGCTGCAGTGGTGCCCGTGGGCGTGGCGCAAGGGCGACGCCGCAAACAGCGCCGGCCGCCCTGGGCGCGCCCCGCCCTCGGCGTTCGGCGCCTCGGTCGTCCGCTGCGACCGCTTTGATTGCAGCCGTCGGACACAGCGCGCGCCCCGCCCCGCCTCGGGCGCCCGCGCACGCAAAAAGGATATTTAATTTGTCCCCCGGCGCGCCAGCGGTGGAGGCGGCGAAGGCGGCGGAGGGGGCGGGGGCGGAGGCGGTGGTGGCGGAGGTGGTGGTGGTGGACGCAGTGGTGGCGGAGGCGGCGGCAGCGGTAGTGGTGGCGGTGGCGGTGGCAGAGGTGGTGCAGGCAACGAGGGTGGTGGCGGTGGAGGCGAAGGAGGTGGCGGCGGAGGCGGAAGCAGCGCGGCGGCGGCGGAAGTGGCGGGGATGGAGGCGGAGGTGACGGCGGAGGCAGCGGAGACAGCGGAGGCAGCGGCGGCGGCGGTGAAAGTTGTGGCGGCGGCGACGATGGAGATGGCGGAGGTGTCGGAGGTTGAGGCGGAGGTGGAGGTGGCGGAGGTGGCGGCGGAGACAGTGGGGGTGACGGCGGAGGCAGCGGAGGCGGCGGCGGCGGAGGTGAAAGTTGTGGCGGCGGCGACGCTGGAGATGGCGGTGGTGACGGAGGTGAAAGTTGTGGCGACGGCGACGATGGGTTGGCGGAGGTTGAGGAGGAGGTGGAGGTGAAGGTGGCGGGGGTGGCGGCGGAGGCAGCGGAGGCGGCGGAGGTGATGGCGGAGGAGGCGCAGGTCAATGGATAGTCGAAGCCCAGAGGGCGGCCAGGTAGAGCAAAGCATTTCGGGGGCGACGCCAGTGAATGTACTAGTGGCCAAGCAGACGATGGATGTACGGGGGTCGGGAAACAGACTAGGTGGGATAGGGGAGCTGAAACCATGGAATTTGCGATAAATAAACGTAAGAAATGCATGGAAGTGGAAAGTCAATTAGCCCTCCAATTACGTAACTTCTGACGTAATTGAAATTACGATGTGCACAGGCGGTACAGTGGGTTCATTCGTTAAAATACTGTCAGATACTTGATGTATAATAACACTTTTTTCAATGGTTTAAGGTACTTCATATAAACTTAACACCGTTTGGTGCTAACACGTACAGATCGTACCTCATGTGTCATGAGTATGTGTGAATTTGTGTAATCCTCGAATTAGTCTGTAAATGTTCTCATTATCCAAAGAGGGTGCATATAAATCCAAGTAGGATCACCACAATCCAACTTTCTCATTCCGTACATGAAAACAAACATTCGAAGCCGGCCCGGTGGCCGAGATCGCTAAGGCAGTAGTGTCGTAGTGATCTCGGACCGAAGGGTCGCGGGTTCGAGTCCCGCCTCGGGCATGCTTGTATTTGTGTTCGTCCTTTCACCCCTTATCATCAATCACCATATCGTTTCATCCACATAGTTACCATACCGTTAACAGCAATAGTGGTCGCTAATGACCTTAGATGTTGATGCGACCTTAAATAAACCAATAAAAAAAAACATTCAAAGTAATTTTTCATATTAATTACTTATTTTTACAGCAATTAACACAAAGAAATCAATCAGTTAATTTAATCCATATTATTTCAATAAAAATAAATATCATGTATGTAATTATTTATACATATATCACATTATAAATCACTTAAATCATATAAATAATTTTGGAAGAAAACAAAAAGTAAACAACGACAGAACTCTTTCACTGCACCTTAAAATACCGATGTAATAGTATATTTTGTTGAAGTTGAAACTTAATAAACAATTGTTTCTTTCAACATCATAAGATTCTGGAATCGAAATGAACAAAAAAATAATGAAATTCTGTACTTCGGGACCCATTAAAAGGAATATTTTATTATCTCTCGGATAAAGTATTCCCAGGAACTCAGGGAATCTGCCAGTTCACAGAGTATTGTTTGTCCCGGGCCCATAATCCTCAAACCGCCCGTACTAGCAAGGTTGAGATGTCGAGAACCATCCTCATTTCCTTTTTATCTTCCCACACCAGCAAACTAGTTCACAACACCGGTTTCGATCACAGATCCTATACTCTTCGTAATTCACCCTGGAAGCCACTAATATTTCTTGAATAACCTCAGGATCCACCGGCGGTTTCCGATCCCAGTCTCTACCTCCGTCTCCGCGCGTACCCTCCATCCCCGGCCTCCGCTGACGGCCTGCAACCCCGGTCTCCACCCCTGACCCCCGTCCATTGCCTCCGTCCCCATCCGCCACCCACGGCCTGTGTTTACTCCCGACCTCCACCCCCGGTCTCCGCCCCCGCCCCCACCCCTTAGTCTCGGGCCCCCGGTCTCCGCCTCCGGGCCTCCGCCTTCGACGCCTCGCTGCCACTCTCGCCTCCGCCGCCTCCGTGGCTCTCGACCCAAATATTGACATTGAAGATGGGAACCGCAGTTGGAAACGGTAGACCAAACACCCCCGCGCCTAACCACATGCAGTAATTGGGAAGTAGCATGTGTTTTGTAATGGACATTTTAATATTTTATATCGATTCTCTGGTACATCGACTCTCGCTCCCTCGTTGTCGGTTGTATTTGATTTGCTCGTAATAATTAGCTTGTTAATCAACATAGGTTCGCTGTGAAATATTGCATAGCGTATGGTAAACATGGACATATTTTGTTCCGGGCGAACTGTGCAGGGTCGTATCATTTTGAGTGACATGCTGATTAGTAAAAGGTCGAATTAGTTTGAATATTTTACTTTCTCGGTTAGAATGGGAATACATTAGACATCTATTGACTGTACGATCTGATAATTAAATTTGTGCCAGTTTTCATTAGCTGGATACGTTGGTGAATATTAATGGTTATTCTCGATAAAAAGAAATCGTTTGTGCAGTTCAGCTAGCCCTTTGTGATAACCCGTGATATTTATATAATCCAAATGTACTGAAGTGTAATTGAATTTAAATAGTTTGGTTGATAGTATTAAAAAATGACTGAAAATATTTGTACTGAATGAAACTCTTCATTTTATGATTTGTGGGAATTTTGATACGGTGTTGACGTAATCACATGAATAAATAAAATAATTCATCTTCGTCAACTTAATATTAAGTTGACGGAGATGACTTCTTTTATCCTCTTCATTTTATGGTTATTGACATATTTGCAGTGCCACGTTCAAAATAAACTTTGTGTAATTGGATTTGGTAATCAATTCATTTAATCATTTACTATATTTTAAGAAGGTACGTAGTGTCTCAAAATAAACATTATTTTCAAAATAATCTATCACACACATACTTAATCATTATTAATATTAACATCATCAGGATAAAATAGCATGTTCTGGCAATGTTACCGTGAAAAGATTTCACTTATTCCGTTATTCTCTTTGTTTTGTATTATATATAAAAGGTTTGCTGGGGTGAAATCTACTTTTTTTTAATTTGTAGACGATTGATGAAGTTTGATACTTATTATATTGGTTGTGTTGCGCGCTGTGCGTTTGGCATTATCCCAATTCTAATTTTATCTGTATCAATTTTTTTCGCGTTCATTGCCCTTTTTACGCAGGATGCTGTAAGTCAGATCTTGCAATAATCTAGAATTCGCCATTGTTTTGTAAAATTTAGTCTAGTTTCTTTTCTAGCATCTACACATTCGCAGAATGTATTTACTGATTAGTCGGTACTGATGTTCTCTTAACATTCGCGCAATAACTCGTTTCCCTCAGTGAATCAGGAAATACTTTTATGGGAAACAAAATCACATAATCGCCTAATGCAAATTTCATGAGGTTCTGAATAAACATTTATTCAACGATCCGAATCGGTGCCAAACATTAAGTTTTGTCATCACAGTCTTTCCGCTGAAACATATCCTTCCGGATGAAATTATATTATTCTCATTTGTCGAATTTGTAGATTAAACAGTAGATCATTAATAGCCCTTTAAAAATAATATTCATTTTCAAATAAATTTCATTGCATTTTTTAAATATTTCATAATTCAATACATATTATACGAATCTAATGTTAATTATCAGCAATTTTTTTCCACACGTGACATACAATTACTCTCTTGAATGTAGTTGGTTTTTTATGACAAATGCGAGTATAAAACCCTATCTGTAGAGATGGTTTTGTAAACTCGTGTAACCGTTAGTGGCAAAACCAAATGAGTGAAACATTCTGTTGAAGGATTCGAATATATAATATAGTGCTACTTCATTAAAAAATGGCACTGATAACTGTAGGATGAACACAATAATAAATGTGCTTTGCCTCTTTTTTAAAGGGCGCGCCCGTTGTTTTCTTTGCTACTTTAGCATCCGACAGAAACTGATCAATGAAAACGAGACTCAAAAAAAGTAGAGATTCCAACTTTCTTATCTAGGCGTCTCAAAACACAGTTGCCTGTGCTGGGTAAATTCCAAAAACTGAACCGCTGACAATAACTGAAGCGTTTTCCAGTATACTATCAAGCCTCAGTTGCAAACTCACTGCAACATGCTAAATCACCGTGCAACGAAAGTGTAACGAAAAAATAGGTGTAGAAATGGCATCGGTATATTCTTTTTCACACATTAAGTAATCAAGAGAAACAAGGGAAAAGACCAATAAGAGCAGAATTTTCATTAGGCACCACCAACATAGCTCCCTATCGGCTGTTTAAAGCGCCCCCGCCCTCCCCCGCCAGCCCCCCGCCCGCCCCCGCCAGCCCCCCGCCCTCCCCCACCCGCCACCGCCCGCCCTCGCCCGCCCCCCACCCGCCACCGCCCCCCGGCTCCGTCCGCTCCCCGCTCCCCCAACCCGCCTCCGCCCGCTGCCGCCCGCCCCGCCCGCCCCCGCCCCCGCCCACCCCGCCCACCCCCACCCGCCCCAACCCGCCCCCGCCCGCCCCCGCCCGCCCGCTCCGATCAACACCAGGCGAATGCCGGAGCAGTACCCTAACAAACGGGCCACGGACCGCGCGCGATCTGTCCTTTCTCTTCCTTGTCCTATCCTCTCCTCTTACACACACACTTACAGTAACATGCACTACACTACCACATATTCCGGGAGACCGGTCGGGAGCTTAGAACTTGTCCCGGGTGGGGCAGTGTCTCGCTGGTAGGAGAGTCCTGGTTAGGGGGAAACCCCACTAGCCGACGGTAAGTCGGCGCCGGATCTCACCATCCAGTGGGGAAATATCACCGCCATCTCCCGAGAAAAACATGCACTACACTAACGGGACTAATGACCAAAGCCGTTGACGCGCCCGGAAACACGACGAAATCAATCAATCAATCAATCAAAAGACTACGCAAAATTTGAGACGAGTGGCTTGAGCTAGAAGGGCTCGTGTTGTACTGTTACCCTACTCGTCTTGCCCCTATGGGTACTCGGGGTCTTATCCAGGTCGATATTTGTTTGTTTTGCGTTTTAGGGAACGTCAATGACTACAGTCATTAGTGCCGTACGTATAGTGTTTGTTATATCTTCGAAGATGGTGGTGACCCTTCCCCGCTGGATAGAGGTTCGGCGCCGTCTTTCAGGAAACTGCAAATCACTGAATTGCAGGGCCCCATCCATATAACTACGCCAGCAAGGTACCGCCTCATCCGAGAAAAATCTAAACTCCTGGTCTCTCGACTTGTTAGATGGTCTATTGTAGACGTAATTTGGCTGATGGAGCACATGAAAAAAATACGGCTCTTATATTATTCACATTACAATAATGAAGTTGGTATGGCAAGCACGGAGATTCGACTGCCTTCTGCTACCTAAGTCGTCTGGTTAAACAAGACAGTAAGCTCTTTTCATATTTGAAAGTCACCTGAGTGAACATTAGGGAGAGCACATTGAGAATATGTGTACTTCATTCTTATACTTTGCTCCATTTCCACCCTTTCCCGTGCTTCTCACTGCCAACCGCAGGGCCTGCAGCTACCTTCCCTCCCTCAAAGGGTTATTTCTCTTCCCTCCCCTCTCCTTCCTCGTCTTCTCGCCCCTTCCGTCGTGCTCTCTCCGCCCCCCCCCCTCGTCCCCCGTTGGCGATTGCCCGGTTGATTGAGCGATTCATCGCAGACCGGTTGCGGAAATTGGGGCTCATTTATTGATTCCCCATTGACAGGGCCCTCGCGCGCCCCGACCCCGAGGCCCACGGGCGGCCAGCGGGGCGGGGGGAGGGGGCTCTTCCTCAACCGCCTCCACCGGGCGGCACGCGCCCGTGTGTGCGCGCAGGTGTTCGCCCGGCCTTTCGCCCCGGGTAACAAGCCACGTGCCCTGCGCCACCCGGCCACCCGGCCTAGTCCGCGTCATTTCAAACACAAACATGGAAGGTGGATCGAAAAGTAGCGGGTGGAAACGATATGAAAATGAACTTTGAAAGACATCAATGGAGAGGCAAAACGTGTAATACATGAAATTGAGGATAAATGCTGATCTTATATCGTATGCCACTTCGTGTTTTTAAACTGTATTATTAGTAGGGGTCAATAGGGGTTGATGGGTCAAAAGAGATGATTAAACAAGGAGAGATGAATACGAGTGATGGATACAAAAATAGAGGAAGAGAGGGAAGGAGATTTCTATTCAAGACGACGTAACCATTTCCTAAGTGTAACCTTGACAAAGTTGAAAATAAGGTTATTATCACAGATTCTCCCCAGCAACGCTGTCTCTCCGAAACCCGTTTCTTAAATAACCGGCTTATTTCTCAATCTTGTTTATACGAGAAATTCTTTCGCTTAAGCCGTCCTCTACTACGGGATTTGTGATGAATATCCCTCTTCTTGCTGGATTCTCGCCGTCGCTGACACTCCCAACACCACTCGTCTACCGCTTTTATCCCCCCCAACCCCTGCCGCTCCCCCGCCATTGCCGCTCCCCGCCCGTGCCGGCTCCCGACCCTGCGTCAGCTGCCTCTATCTCTCTTGCCACCGCTTCTGTCGCTCGTCTTCTCCCTCTAACGCCTCCGAGTTCCCGCCTCTTCCTTCCCTGCCCCTGCCACCTTCATCCAGCTGCTCCCGTCTCTGCCACTCCATCTCAGACGCCCAGCTACTGCCACGCCTTCCTCTGCCATCTCTTCCTTTCCATTTGCCTTTCGCTCTTCTGACCCCCGGCTCTGCCTTTGCTTCATCCCCTTCCCAGCCTCCCGACCTTCGTCGCCTTCACCGTTCCTTACTCTGCCGCTTTGCCTTTACTACTTTCGTCTCCTCCCTCTCCTCCTTGTCGCCACTTGTACCTATCCCAAGTTTCAACCTATGCTACCAACGCACTTCCAGAGGTCTTGCCTTAACCGTCACTGCTGCCACCTGCTACCTACCTTCTCAGTCTATCCATCGTCTACTTCCTTTCCACTTCCGCCTCCCCTTCCACGCCACCGCTTCCATCAGCATTAAGAAAGGCCTTTCTCTTAGTCCTTTGGCGGCGCCTTCTCTTAGACGGCGGCGGCTCTGCTAGGCGTGCGCTCAGAAAAAAGCCGCATTGAAATACACCCCTGCGGCACGCCGGTGCTGCCAGCCGCCCGCCACCTCTTATCTCCACCTGCAGCGTGTTGCGGCGGTATTGGAAAACCGAGCACAATTCCGCGGGACGATAATTGCCGGCGGGCAGAGCAGCCGCCGCCTTATAAGCCGTTTTCCGATATCGCACCCTCTTAATTCATACGCGCGCGCCCCGCTGAAAGTCGGTAACGAAGCGACTGGAAGGCTGCGGCCGCGTTCAACAAGCACACCCAGCGCCTCTGGCGGAAAAGAAACGAACACTCCAAGCGAACTTCGAAAGCTATTTTTCCCTTGTATCTCTCTCCCTTACCGACTTTTGGCGTCTCAAAATGGAGCTCGCTCCATTTCCTGATGCGAAACTCATGAAAAAGTTATCGCCACGAAACGTGTCATCTGCCTGTGATGAGTTGGCGCTCGTCTTGTATTTATTTAACCTTCCCTGGGAGAGAGTTTTTGAGATGAAATGAAATGTCTTTAACTCTTCCTTTGCATCTGTCCTGCCCGCTGCCTGCTTTCAAACTTGTTTGCGTTTTCAATCGAGTAAAGGCAACATCCTACAGCGGAAGGAGTAGCAAAATCATGTAATTTTCAAAAGCAGCGAAGCGCACGGTGGAAGCAGTGTCAGGAATCATGTGGCAAAATCTGCCTCGCTGAGTAGTAAGTTCTCTCTCACGAAATCCCAACGAGTTCGGAAGCGAGAGGAAAAATCATTAAAAGGGACAAAGGGAGGGCCAGAATCCTGTGTACGTTGATCCCTAAACTACAATGTGCTAAACGACATAACGCAATTTGTTAATACAACTTTATCTCGTTATGTCGGTCACTGGGAGTTCCTCATACATTTTACTAATCAACGAGGGTCGGAAGTTTCAAACAACTTGGCAAATGAATGCAAAATTTTGAACAGCAAGTTCTGTACTTTCAGGTCGCTGGAGATATGCAGGATATGGAATCCTTCATCCGTGGAGACCATTATACTGCGACTCGCGAAGAGGAGAGAGACAGGAGGGAAGGAAAGAAAGATCGGATTACGACCATCACTGCAGCGAGCCGAGTTTGAGCTAGGACAACTGAGAACCTGTGGGTGCAGAGGAGAAAAATGTGGTATCAAGATAAAAAAATTGAAATAGGGATAAATGTAAACCATGAATGAGAAAATTGCCAAAACGATTAACATGGAACGACTAAACGACTAAATAAATGAACTGATGAAACATGTGTGACTAGTAGAGACGCATTGAATTGAAGCCACTATTACGATAGTGTGAGAACCAATGATACGAAAGACGTTTGCTAAATTCGAATTTGTACAATATATTCTTCCTCTGCAAGGTTAGTTTGAGTTGTTGAAGGTATTTGAGTGTCTATTAGACGCAAAACTACGTCGGAGTATGATAATGAGGGAAAAGATTGCTTAAGCGAAAGAAAAGGAGAAGTGGGGAATTACAGAAAGGTACTGCTGGGTGTTTTTTCTATGTGTAATGTGCTTGTGTGTCCCTTGTGGTTGGCGTCAGGAAGAGTATCCAGCCGCAAAATTGTCGCCAAATCAGTGTAAAAATGCAGTGTGCGAAAATTAATAAAAACGAACCCACACCCATTGGCGCCGACCCCATCGAATCGGGAAAATGCAAGGATGAAAAAATCAAATATAAATAGCATTTGACTTAAAATTAGTAGATCATTGAGTATGAACCAAGGTGCTTCGGTTATGGTTCTTGGGAAACGATTTTGAAAGTCTGGAGCTTGTGGATATGAGATTTGGCTGCTGAGCCCCAAATAGGGCTTGCGTATGTTAGCATAGCTTTGTAAAGATTAGTACCGGTTTGCATTTGGAGGGGAGAAGATCGACGTAGTTTTGGGAAAAGCTGGTGAGGTCTTTGTGTGGCTAGGGCAGTTCTTTTCCAGGGTGAATGCACACAATGCCATGCTCTTTTGCCATAGCCAGAGAGTCTGATAACTTTTAGGATAGGAAAGTTTCTTTTGATGAGTTCCTCTTCAATTTCTTTTTCGGAGTAATCTACTGAAACATTGCGTAACACTACGGACATCGTTTGTTTGCCTGGATCTTGGTAGGTGTGATAGTTCAGGTTGTTCATTTGTAGATTTTGTCTTAACATCTGAGAATCTTCTATGCGGTTTTCAATTACTTGGGTATATTTTGATTGGTTGCGGGTTTGGAACTGGTTGTGCTTTAGAATCTGATGGATGGTTTTGAGGAGGTTGGGATGATCTTGAACATCGTGTATGAATATGGGAGGAGTTTTGATATTTTTGGGTTCGACGAGGCGGGATTTGTTTGTGAATTTTGGGTGCCAAGGGGTTCGAAGGACTTTTGTATAGGGACGTTATACATTGTAGGAGGAAAGGAGGTAAGATTTGGTGCGGGTAGAGAATGATTTAGACGAGGACGTTTATTGAGTTGCTGCTCTTGCGTACTTATCGTTTCGTGATTGTTGACTTGTTCATGATTTGATTTAAGATATTCCATAGGTTCGACGTCCGGCTGCTGAAAGACCTCTTGCAGTAGATGCGTGGGAGGATTGTTGTGATACTGGTATAGATCTCTAAGCGCACTTGAAACTGCTTCTGTGCGTGACTGTGCTAAAACGTTTGGGGATTCTGCCATGACGCAGTTTATACTCCGATAATGGAGTTCGCACTTAGTCTAATACTTTAGTTCAGCTAGAATATGACACTTTTGCTAAAAACATTGCCACAAACACTCGTTGATTTGCTGCAATGCGGCAGTAGCGGCTGTGAGCCGCGCCGTCCGCTGGGGTCTTGTTCCGGGGTCTTCTTCTGGGGTCTCGTCCGCTTGTCGTCCGTCCGCTGGGGCGTGGCACTGATAACACGGCGGCTTGCGATAACGGCGAGCGGAGCATGAGACACTACCTTCTCCTTCCGCTGCTCGGAGCAGAAATGTTTAGTAAATAATTTCGTGATCTAAATCTTGTATTAGATGGCCATCCCAACAAGGAATTTTGCCGTGATGGAATGATAAAAAAGATGAAAACAAGTTCAAGATAAATAATAAGAATTAAATTAATGATCCCTGATAATGTATTCTTTTAGACTTTTTGATTCCCTCGATTGAACAAAACATCGGTTGCCATGTGCGATACTTCACCCAAAATATCATTTCATTTACAAATATTTTAAAGCCAATGTTATTATTTTTTGCAATATGAATAATTTGATGCGTAAAATGGAACATAATATGACGAATGTTTGTTTACAAACCATTATTAAGAAATTATAATTCAAGTCCTTTTGCAACCTTATAATAAACAACTGTTATTTTTTTTCCATTCGAAAAATTGTTAAAGTATTTCCAATGAACAAAACCTCAGACACATAAATGGTATCTGTTAATATATGTAATGTTTGGTAAGTCAGAATTCAGTGCAATTAATCTTTTCAAAGAGCAGACAAAAACTGTAGAAACAGCAAAAATATCAAATGAAGTTCATGGAAATGTGAAGGATAAATTGCCCTATATGATACTAAAATGAATATTTTTGTTTTTATATCATCACGTGTTTAGTAATCACAACAGCGAAAAAAGTGAAAGCAGCTACATGATTGGATTTTCCAATATTGGGTGAAAAAAGTTTCAAAATATTTTTTTTCTTTTCTCTTGATATAATAGCTTTTGTTATAACTATGCGAAACCCTACAGTGATAAAGAGGTGATATACATTATTCCTTTATAAAGAGGAAGAATGAATATTGAGGAAAAAACCTTGCAATTTCAATGAGAAGTAAATGATACAATAGATACAATATCTTGCGTCATTGAATTACCATATATTTCATACTAGTATAATTTCTGTGTCTATTTCTATTTTAAAACACCAGAAGAATATTTTTTGAAGTGGAGAATTTATGAACACAATCACATTGTCCGAAACAATTTTGTAGATTTTTAAATTTGCACCTACGTG
This sequence comes from Teleogryllus occipitalis, assembly GCA_011170035.1. Classification (NCBI taxonomy): domain Eukaryota; kingdom Metazoa; phylum Arthropoda; class Insecta; order Orthoptera; family Gryllidae; genus Teleogryllus; species Teleogryllus occipitalis. The sequence continues at coordinate 100,432 of BLKR01002436.1, read as the reverse complement.
TTATTTTGTATGAGTTATAAGCTTTTGTTGCGATTACGTTTTGCACTCGAAAGTATGCGAGTGATGATTGCGAGGAACGAAGAGAAGATTACTCACACAGCATGGATTGATGCTTAACATAAGCTCACCATACGAGAAAGAATAAACGACTGGCGATGTACCAGGTGCATCATTTTATAATAGCTGTTTCTAAAGCCGTGCTGTGTTTGATATGGTGATTTTTAAAGAATGAAGAGAGGGTACATTTGTCCCCATGTAACATCAGACGAAGGAACGCTGTCAGTACTTACGAATCCCACACAAAGATTACTGTTTGCTATTTCGATGAAGTGTATTAGATGATGTATTGCATAGATGATATATTAGACATCTGAACACCTCTGGGATGGCTCATGGGCAGAGTACTATCTTTCCGTGCTGAGGTCCCGGGTTCGATTCCTTGTCGAGGCAAAAATACAGTTGTAGCTTTCCTTTAAAACCGTCCCAGTTTCTGTAGCAGTGTGACGACGAATACCTCAAGCAGGCGGATCTTGCCAGTTATGATAAAGAGAATTCGTCATGTTCACCTCATCTCGCTCTTACCCGCCAGCATGAGAATTTAACTAGGCCTAGGCATGGAGGACACCGGTAGCGGGTCGGCGAAGTCGGATTACGGACCCCATAACGCGAAATACATACATTAGACATTTGTAGTCAATCTTATTTCTCTCGTGTGTAGTGGCGACGTCGTTTTGAGTAACCAGGAGTCGTATTCGAATCTCAGTAACCTGATTGGGGCAGTCAGTCGAGCGCGAATTCATAACCGCGTCCAAGAATCGGCGATTTGACGTGATATCTACTAGCCTGAAGAACGAGGTCGGATTAAGTGCTGAAGGTGTAAGAGTTAACGAACACGGCGAAAACAGATAGGAGTCTAGTGAGCGCCAGTGCAACTCTTACTTTACTTACATAAAAGATGAAAGTATTCCTGAAGAACACTTTAATTATCATTACTGACGTATATTCGTAATACTACCCGTAGCGGACACCGACATGTTGGCGATCCTTTATGCAGATTCGGCAGGTGAGGGGTGCGGCGATGAGGCATGGTCGCCAGAATCGTAAGACGCAGAGAGGCTGAGGCAACCGGCGCCGTGAGGCCAGCGCCGGGCGCGGTTTATTTAGCAGGATTAGTTGCGGCGAAAGCGGCGCAGCGCGCGTCCATGGCGGCGGCGACATTTACAATGATTACGCTAAATGAACTGCGGGGCGCCGCGCGGGTTTGGGGACTGGGGCCGCTGCTCTCGACTGACCCAGGCCCCGCTCTGCTCTGCCCGCCCCCTCCTCCCCGCCTCGCATCCGCCCCGCTCCGCCCCGCTCCGCCCCGCTCCGCCCCGCTCCGCCCCGCTCCGCCCCGCTCCGCCCCGCTCCGCCCCGCTCCGCCCCGCCCACTTCGCTCTACCGCCCGCTCTTCCAACTCACGCATCTCCACAGTCCATCCTCCCCACGCCACACCCAGCTCGACCAGCCCGCTATGCCCGCATCCCCCCCGCTCGCGTGTCTCCCCAAACCCATCCACGTCACCCCGCCCACCTCGTCTCACCGACTGCTCGTTCCGCCCCGCGCCTCCCCGCCTTACATCCGCCCCGCGCCTGCCCTTCCTGCAACCACCGCCACTCCGCAGCCCATCCGCCCCGCCGCCAGCTCTAACTCACTCCCTGCCAACCCCAGCCCAATCGCCCAGCTCCGGCAGCCCTCGCCCCACCCCGTGCCTCCTCCCTGCCCATCCGCCCCGCTCCGGCTACATCGCCTCGCAGCCCGCTCGTCCCGCCACGCACACCTCCCCCCGCCGCACATCCGCCCCGCTCCGCTCGCTCTCGTCCCGCTCGTTTAGATCCACTCTGTTCGGCCTCCATCCGACGGGCTGCCTGCCCGTCTCAATCGCTCGCCCGCCTCGCCATACCCGCGGACCATCCGCCCCACTCCTTCCAGACCACCACCCAGCTTATCGTGCGCCACCCCACGACATTCCACGCTGCCGTCCCTCATTGCCACTTCGCGCCGCGCACTCATTTTCTTGTCCCCGCCCGCTTCCCTTACCTTCTACCTGCTCTTGCGATCAAGCTTCCCCCTATCTCCCAGTCGCCTTTCCACCCGCTCTCGCGATCTCCTGCCTGCCGAATTCATTTCTTACCTGCCCAAAAACCCTCATCTCTGACTGTTTCTACCCTCATCGTAAACGTTTCTGCTTCCTCTCCATCCCGCCTCGCTCCGTCTTGTATCACCACCTCACATCACCGCTGCCCACCCAACCGGGTCTTCCCAATCGGCCATTCTCCCATACATTCGCGAATCCACTCAGACACCCGATTGCCCAATCACCTCCTTCCTCTCCGCTCGACCCGTTCCCTCTATTCTCGCCACTCGCTCCACGCCCTGTTTCTCATATCCCTTCCCGCCTCTTCCCGCTTCCGCAATGCTCTCTCCCGACACCCGATTGCCCAATCACCTCCTTCCGCTCCGCTCGACCCGTTCCTTCTCTTTTCGCCACTCTATCCACGCCCTGTTCCTCATATTCCTTCCCGCTCCTTCCCGCCTCCGCAATGCTCTCTCCACCACCGCACCGTTAAAGGGAAGCGATTGCTGTCGCTCTCATCCAACCCGTGTTGCGTTGAAAGAGAGCCTTGCACACGCGTGTGGAAGTTACGCCTCTCACACGGCGTTTGAAATTAACAAAAATTGATTACAAAGCAATGGAAAAATATTTGTTCCTGTGTTTCAACTGCAAATGCTGTTCGTTCAAATCTACATAAGAGCAAATGTATTGTACATTATATTTTGATTTTTCTCTTCAAAATGAATATTATTTCGCATTTTGAAAATTGTTATTTTATCTTTGATGTAGAGAGACATTTCACATTTGATTGCTGCCGTTCTGATCGTACTTAATCAAAAGGGAGTATTTTCAAAGAAAACCTTGTATATGCTCGAAAAATTGGTGTCTTGTTGTTCATTCTGCTTGTGAAAAGAATAGATATTAAATCCCAGTTAGATAATATGTCCCAAAGGTGGGTTTTGCAGCGAGAGAGAAGGAATGAAAAGGCGGGTGCTCGACAATAGTGACTCGAACCTTGGGACTCCCCGGCCAGGGCCACTGCAGTGGCATCAGTTGATTCCCCGATTATTGATTGTGAGTGATTCCGGGCACGTCAACAACTCACGTCATTAGTCTCGTAAATGTAGTGCGTGTTTTTTCGTCGGGAGGTGACGGTGGACTTCCCCGGTTAGATGGCAAGATCCTTCGTCGACTTACGATCCTACGTCGACCGTCGGCTAGCGGGCATTCCCGCAACCAGGTATCTCCCACCAGCGGGACACTGCCCCAGCCGGGACAAGCTCCCAATCGAAAGATCTCGCGCGGTCCGTTAGTGATGGTACTGCTCCGGCTTTCGCCTGTCGTTGATCGGAGAAAGCACGGAAAACTACTGATCAGAGCAGCTGGTCTCTAGAATTCTTCTCCAGACAGAGACTGAATTCCACCTAGCTACGTAGTGTCGAAAATGTCGCCGTCGGGACTTGAATGTAGGTCTTCCTGGTCACAGGCACTGCAGCGATATCAGCTGATGCACTGAACCACCTCTCCCGGTTGATTCCCCGAGCTATATTTGCCGGTTGGGAGTGGTAGAAGTGATTGGGGTGGAGGTGGATGCTTGCATGGGGCGTGAGCCGGAGATCTTGACGGGTGCTGAGGGCGAAACAGCGGTGAAGGGGGCGTGAAGGATGGCAGTATTGAGAACTATTGAGGGAGGGGGCGATGCCGGTGGGCGATAACTGCGGCGGATATGGGGGCGGGGCCGGGAGACTGAGAAGGGCTCCTTCGAGTGCACCCGGGCAAAAGGCGCGCGTGGTGAGGCCGTCAAATTCCGCATAACCCTCCAGTTCATCCCCAACCGCCACGGGCTGTCTTTCACAGCACGTTTCTTCCCCTCATAATTAGCAGGAGGGAGGAAAAGAATAGGAAATTCGCCGTCAGCACAGGGGGAGCTGTCACGTGCCTCGGTGCTAAATGATTCTAAACCAAAGTTTGCTTCGTTTTTTCGAAACTCATTCGCCCCCCCCCTTCGCGCAGAGATTGGATTCTTTCGCTTGTTTAATTTATCATTGTTCATCAAATAATGTAAGCGAACCTGCGTATACGTGACTGAAATTTGTATTTTACTGAGAACTCAAACACTGTAGTTGTATGTTTCGTAAGATTTCTTGAAGATAAATTATAGTTTTCTGAATTTCGAGAACATGCGTATGAATGAACTTGCTAGACACGACATAGTTAGTTAACGATATATGAAATCGAGACACGATTCTCTTGATCGCAAATTAATTTTGTATGATTTTACTTAAATTATGTTACGAAATTAAAATGTTGGAAGTGCAAATCTCTTTGTATTCACAGCATTTTATGTAAGTAATGAAATTCTGTGGTAAATGTAACACACAAAATATCATTCATTTGAAAATCTATTCACACTACAAAATACTATTATACACCATTTCAATGGAATGACATGCAATGTCACATATTGCCAGAAAGCAATGGACCACAAAGCATTGTTTGCAAAAACTAATTAAGCTCATATTTTACTATTGTATTATTGAAGCAAGACTTATATTATTAAATATTTTATTACAGTTTTATCATACTTTCTTTAGGAAAAAAATTAAGTGTGAATTAGAAAGCAGACCATTTTACAAACATTATATTCAATTACTTCAAAATATTAAACTGAATTTCTTGTTCATATGTATTTCGCTTCGGGAAACTTCAACTCGGGGCAATACTCTGTTAAGGGAGAAACATTATTTATTACACTTTACTATCGCCTTTCTTCCTCATTTCTATCACTTTCTGTATTAAAAATATTTAGCACTATACTTAACAACTCTCCTGCCTGTTATGCATCTCCATTTAGCCTATTTTTCTTGTATGCTCCACTAACATCACATTTCTTCCCCCCACTTACCTTAACCTTATACTTTAATAGTTGTTAAAGCTTATTTATTAGATGCGAGATATTCAGACTACTTTGGAGAACCACGAACACTTCAGATGTTTTGCTATATGATCAATCCAAATCAATAGTTGTACAAATGTATTTCTAGGAATTTGATTCTTATGAATGAAGAAAACGCCTACCGTGATTACCTCCCTATTTCATTACATAGAGAGGAAAGAAACAAGGTATACTACAACATCATGTATTTTCTTGCACGATTTCTAACGTTTGCAATTTTCGAAAATTCAGAATGTTCAACGAAAAACAGAAAATGTTCAAAACGTTGTTGAAGCTTTATGTAATCTACACCCGATGATCAAAATATTCCTTTCAAACTCGCAAGACCTCTAGTTCATTTAGATCAATGGGGAGTATTAATTTTGGAGGAAATGGTCAGAACGGAGCAATTTTTAAGATAATGTTCAAAATGTTGTTGAAGCTTCATGTAATGTACACCCAATAATCAGAATATCCGTTTTAAAGTCACAAAACCGTCTGAACAGTTTAGACAGCTGATCACAAACGCGCAGTTCGAAAGACGTTTTGCAGTCAATCGATTTTTCATTGCACGTTATGCAGTAAATATATTAGAGGCCATAAACTACTACATACAGGAACGAGATTTATCCACTCTTTCGTAGACAGGGTTCAACAACACGATTTTTATGTCGAAAAATCGCCTCGTTCTGCCGCAGCGTTGCAATACTTTTTTTATTACATAAGTGTGTAGAAAGATGAAAAAGTTTGTAGCTGTATCGGCATACCAAGTATTGATGTTCAAGAGAAATAACACCGACGAACGTAAGTTAGAATTCAATAACTGAATAGCTTACAGCCTTGAGTTTATGTAAACATGATACACACGATTAGTGCAGAAGAACGTATGAACGTATTGAAAAAAATATTGGACAATTTTTATCGCTGTAAGAAAACTTAGTAGCAAAATGAATCGCAGTATGTGTCGAAAATTACGTTTATATTTCATTACCAGTACATAAAAGCGTTCTCATAAATTAAAAATCACCATTTTCCAGCGCACGATTACAGTACTCTCTTTTTAAAAAGGTGAGAAATTGAAAGACATATCCGGAGAAATGAAGAACGATGGAACGAGTAACGGAGTGACTAAAATGAAGGGACACCCTTCATCACCCCAATCCTCATAATTTATCCCTTTTACGTCTCTTTTTTCTCATCAAATCTTAAACAGTATACTTTGGCTTATGATCCATCCATCAGCTTTAACATCATTTAACAACCATTCACCACGTCCTCGATTCTTCCGCCGAAGTTATTTTGTAACCGCGGTTGGCAGCGCTAGCCGAATTCGTTTACTGTCCGAACTCACGAAGGTTAAGCGAATTCGAGACTCGCGGGTTCCTGGTTTGGTGACCGGCAAGGAACCCCAGAATCTAACGTCGCCTAGCTCCTGGCCGAAGGAATAAAAGGCACTGCGTGACTCCGACGTGACGAGACTCGACAAACACAGTAATTACACAACAGTAAAGTAATGATATTAATCCTTGGTAACGGAGGATTACTCCAAAAAAAGCGCTCAACGCCCAACGAGGGTTTAGAGACGCGTTGCGTCAACAACGACGCAACAAATAAAAAAAGAAAAAAACATATTGTACGGAACGACAAACGCGAGAAGTGTATAGGACTGTTTGATTTCATAATTGACAGCTCGTCACATACGTCATTTTAAAAAAGAAACCAAGAGACATTAATAAGAAACCAAGTGTGCGGTGGTCCATAGCCTTGAACTAGAGACATACCATCCCTCATTACTCACCCCTTTAAGGCCGTCGTCTCCAAAATCCTCGTTGCGCTTCGACCTGCTTCCTTCCAACCCCTTCCTTTACCGAGTCCCAGGATCCTCACCTCTCCACCGGTTCTGCCTCACCGACTCCTTCACCTCCGCGGCCACATTCACAGCCGCCTGCCTGCACCGCCGACGGCGCTTCGTTAGAAAGCGCGGTGCGGCTCGTCGAAGGCCTGCCGCCTGATCTGGCACAAAGAGAATTTGAGCGCCCACGAAGGGCGAGGCTCAGCTCCGATGATTCGTCTCTCCCCGTCTCCTCCCGCCCAGATGATTCAACGTCAATCCCTCGGAGCAGAAGCCCTCGCCGGGCGCAGGAGCTGGTTATTATTTTTGCCGCGCAACGCCGAGCCGCGCCGCGCCGCGAAACGCATCGACCGGGAAAGCTTCCGCGAGGAGCGCAAGGAAAATAAAGAAGGCCGCCGCAGATGGGCGCTGGCCGAGAGAATGGGCGCACGCGCCCGTGTGGCCTCGCAGGCCGCTCGTGGCGCGCGGGAGGGGGGTTCAGAAGCACTCGTGAGGAGGAAGGGCGATGCGAACAGGGTTGGTAGCGAGGAATGTGGAACGGGGAATGTGGAGCGGGGAATGTGAAGGGGGATTTGGAGCGGGGACTGTGGAGCGGGGACTGTGGAGCGGGGAATGAGGAGCGGGGAATGTGGAGCGGGGAATGTGGAGCGGGGACTGTGGAGCGGGGACTGTGGAGCGGGGACTGTGGAGCGGGGACTGTGGAGCGGGGACTGTGGAGCGGGGACTGTGGAGCGGGGGCTGTGGAGCGGGGACTGTGGAGCGGGGACTGTGGAGCGGGGACTGTGGAGCGGGGAATGTGGAGCGGGGAATGTGGAGCGGGGAATGTGGAGCGGGGACTGTGGAGCGGGGAATGTGGAGCGGGGAAGGTGGAGCGGGGAATGTGGAGCGGGGAATGTGGAGCGAGGAATAATGACGACGGAGGGGAATGGACGACAGGCAGTGAGCAATGGAAGGAAGGATAGAAGTTTTGGCCGAGAGAATAGTCACACAGCTACAAGGGTGATTGACGAGAGAAAGGTCAGTTCCACTGATGGGGAGTTCCTTAATAGTTAAAAATATTGAATGAGATGTATAATTATTAGCGTGTAAGATATGAGTAGGACACGAGTATCGACCCGGAACTAGATGAGAGGGAGAGGAGAGAAAAAGAAAGAAAAAAGAGATTGAAAAGAGAGAGAGAGAAAGGAGTGTGTTAGTGTGTGTGTGTGTGAGAGAGAGAGAGAGAGATAAGGAGTGTGTGTGTGTGACAGAGAGAGAGAGAGGAGTGTGTGTGAGACAGAGAGAGAGAGAGAGAGAGAGAGAGAGAGAGTGTGTGTGTTTGTTTTGAAGAAATATAGAGGGAAACCAAAAAGGACAAGGTAAGACGAGGAGATGCTATGTAATGGCAGCAAGTGTTTAGGGAGGTTGGCAGAGGCGTGAGATTGTTCAAACGGACGATATATTCAGAGTAGAGAGTCACAGGTGTAGGGAGGTAATCATGCACAGAGAGAGGAAGGCAGCAGGGTAACATTCTTTCCCAGGGAACCGACCCACATGCCGAGAGTCATGGGGCAATTCGTGAGCGGGAATGGGAGCGAGAGCAGAGGAAACGGGCGGTGACAGCCGCGAGAGCGCGAATGGCGTAAGGCAATTCTACAGACTACACGTATAGAGAACAGGATGGTTTGAAATTAGAAGGAGAATGGAGACGGTATGTAAGAGAGAAGCGGAAGTAGAAGCGACAATGTGTATGGACTTTATGTGTATGTGAGAGTCGTTTTGAATGCGGGGGGCAAAATTAAGGAGATATTGGATGATGGACAAGTGAGGAGGGAAAATCTAGTGTGGGGGAAATGACACTACAATAGGATACGTCGAAATGGAGATGAAGGAATGGATTTGTGGCAGACGGTTTAGAAGTCTGGTTCAGACGTGGGACTGCCCTTGACAATCCATACGAGACATGTTTTCAGATTCATGTGCCGACAGAATCAGAAATGTTTATTTTATGAAAAAATCAACTTGTCTATTCTTCCTCCGTAGTTTGTTCTTCAAAATATCTTCACAACATTTCCTAGAACTCTATCCTTAGATATTTTGACAATTTTTACAACGCCAATTAAACAACCTGGATGTGTTTGTGAGATACTATAGGAGTTGCATGCAAGTTCTGACTTGTTTGTACATGTTGAAACTGACATGAAACTTACTTTAAGGTTAACACGTGGTGTTTCTGTTTAGTTGAACAAGAAGAATTCACTACCAGATTGGGCGTTGTTACCTTTATTGGTCTTACAGTATATTTTGTGTGATATCCTTACATTCTTCAGTTAGAAGATAAATGTGCAATTACTTCATTCACTCCAGTGTTTCATTTTCAGAAATGGCTGATGACGACATAAGACGTGCAATAGAAGCAAGTGTTGATAACTATGTATTTAGTGAAAGTCATTCTCAAGAATACTTTATTGCAAACAGTGTTTCTGATGATGATAATGAATTGGCTGAAACTGCATCTGAGAAGAATGACGAACAATTATGCAATGATGTTGAAAACATTATAGAGGAAGATGTAAATAATGATAATTATTCAGTTATTGAATACATTAGTAAAGATGCAACTATGTTGAAAGCTGATTCAGAGAGAACAGGTAGAACTAAGAAGCAGAATATAATAAGAGGCAGGATTTATAGAATCGTCTGCCGCGGGAAAATAATCTAAGAACCTATTGAGACATTCAATTCATTTCTTGACCAAGATATATCAGATCTGGTGGTGCAATAATTATTCTGAAGATCAGAGAATACCACAAAATAAATGGAAACCAATTGATTCTATCGAGTTGCAAGCATTTCTAGGATTATTGCTGACTGTTAGTGTCAATAAGCAAAGTAAAAGTGAATTTTAGAGAATCCTGATATCCAGTTTTTCGCAATCTAATATTCTGCGCCACTATAGGAAAAAACAGATTTGCAGATATCAAACGCTTTTTAAGATTTGATGATAACAGCTCCAGGACACTAAGAAAATCAAAAGATAAACTAGCACCCATCAGCACTCATCATATTGAGTACAAATACAATGTAAAATTAAAAAAAAACTATTAAAAACCAAATGTAAAATAAGAAAATATGTAAATAAACTCTGGTATAAAGGTATTATAGAGACCCACTGAAAGCATTAAGCAAAAGACTTCGAAGACAAAAATTACAGTCAGTAATGTGGGATACCTTGAAACGTTCCAAAGTGGCGATGAAGAAAGGAAGCGAGAAGAATCCCAAGGCAATGTAGATAAAGCGAGAATGGGTACAAGACTCGGGTAGAGATGACGAAGGGCGATCAGAGTGGAAGGAGCAATGGGATGGCGGTTGAAGGCCACAAGTCGAGGGTAGTGTAAGAAAAATTTGGAAGAGGAGGTGTAGGCAGCACCGCTGCCACAAGCGCGTGTGGGAGATGCTGTAAGAAGCTAGGGCAGGCAGACGGGAGTAGAAGAAGAGGTGGGCGGCAGCCGAAGGGCTGGGGGCGGGGTGCGTCGGAGCGAATCGAAAGCACGTGCCCTGCGAGGGACAAAGGGCTCTGCGGCCGCGTGGTCGAGCGCGCGCGCCGCACAATGCAGCGAACGCCGCGCCGGCCCCGGGCGCCGCGCAGCGCCGCGAATCAAAACGCGAGGGACGAAGAGCGAAGCCCGGAAGAGGGAGGAGGCGGAGACGAGGCAACGCCCCCACACGCGGTCAGCGACTCATGCTCTTCTCTCTCTCTCTCTGAACATTCACGAGCCGAGTGCCTGGTTATGCCTTGGGATCGGCAAAGGTGGCTCATCATCAACTGACGTCACTGCAGCGCCTCTGACCGAAAGGTCCTAGATTAGAGTACCGACGGAGGCAGGATTTTCGACACTAGCTTTCCAGCTAGGTTGAATTCAGTCGCAGTCTCGAGGAGAATTCTAGCTGCCCGCTGCTCTGATCGGTAGTTTTCCGTGGTTTCTCCGATCAACACCAGGCCATTGCCGGAGCAGTACCCTACCAAACGGGCCACGGACCGCGCGCGATCTGTCCTTCCTCTTCCTTGTCCTATCCTCTCCCCTTACACACACACACTTACACTAACATGCACTACACTACCACATATTCCGGGAGACCGGTCGGGAGCTTAGAGCTCGTCCCGACTGGGGCGGTGCCCCGTTGGTGGAAGAGTCCTGGGGAGTTAGGGGGAAACACCACTAGCCGGCGGTAGGTCGGCGCCGGATCTCGCCATCCAGCGGGGGAAGATCACCGCCATCTCCCGAGAAAAATTACATGCACTACACTAACAGTACTAATGACCACAGTAGTTGACGCACCCGGAGACACGAAAAAATCAATCAATCAATCTGATCGGTAGTTTTCCGTGGATTCTCCGATGAACAACAGGCGAATGCCGGAGCAGTACCCTAACAAACGGGCCACGGACCGCGCGCTATCTTACCTTCCTCTTCCTTATCTTATCCTCACCCCTTACACGTACACACGTACACTCCAACATGCACAACACTACTGCACATTCCGGGAGTCCGGTCGGGAACTTAGAACTTGTCCCAGCTGGGGCGGTGACCCGCCTTTAGGAGATACTTGGGGAAAACCTCGCTAGTCGATAGCAGGTCGGCGCCGGATCTGGCAATCCTGTGGGGGAAGATCACCGATACTTCTCCCGATGAAAAACATGCACTATACTTACGGGACTAATAACCTCAGTAGCTGACGCTCCTGGAATCACTAACAATCAATCAATCAATCACACTAGCTACGTAGCTAGGTCGAATTTAGCCGGCTTAATTGTGCACGTTTTGATTAAGACTATATTATCACGGATACCGTATTACGGATTGTTTTCTACTGTATAGTCAGGATGCTTTGTGTGTAATCTCAATATTCTTTACTTTTAATACTCGTACTCTGACAATTTATAATTTACTTGAAAATCTTTGGATCAGTACTGTCTTAAAAAAAGTATATTAAAACTTTTTCTTCTTTACTATTTAATGTGTGTTAATGATGAATTAAATGATTATATTTTTAGTCTTGACATAATTAGCACTACTTGTCTTACATTGTGATCTTTATTATTCAATAATAATTTTAAAAATAATTATCTTTACCTATATACTAACATTTCTGAGACACTAGATAACTGTTTCACAAGTTCATCAACTTTCAAACAACAATTGGAATGTAACGACTTCGACGCTTCACTGCAATGGCTCGAAGATGGGGCTCTATATGAAGAGACTGAGTGTTTCATTCAGGATCAAGTTATTTCAACTAATAACTACAAACGTTTATTGAAAAAGTAGTTGTTAACGACGAATGTCATCGTCATCAGAGACAATAGATCACCTCATCACTAGGTGCACAAATCTAACCAACACTGAGTATTTTCACGAGCACTTCCTGACAGCAAATATTGTACATCAAATACTAGCAACCGAACATGGGCTCTTGGCAGAAAAGGAAAAAAAATCCCTTATAATGAATACCAAGGTAAACCCGTCATACAGAGTAATTAGTTCAAAATGTATAATGACATGTATTATTACATTCTGATAAAATGATTCCGTCAATTAACCAGACATTCTGCTACTTAACGTACAGGAAATGAAAGCATTCGTCATTGTTGCCCTGTGTATCAGAAAAGCAGTGACAAAAGCATCAGTGAAGTAGAAACACAAAAAATCTCAAAATACATTTATCTCTCAATACAATATAAAGAAATACACAAACTTGAGTCTGTTGTGATTATACCAGTTGTAATAACAGCAATTGGTCTTATTAACAAAACTATGAAGTATTGTTTCGAAAAATTAGGTCTTCCTCCTCACAAAGTTATTCCAAAAGCTCAAAAGTCAGTCATTGTCGAAATCTGCCAGATAGTTCGCATGGTTCTAAATAAGTAAAGCTAGGAATGTGGCATGCCTAATAGCCCCACAAATCTAGAACCCCGGGTGAGTAACCCCCCCGTCCAAAATAATAATAATAATAATAATAATAATAATAATAATAATAATAGTACAATAATAATACGCATGAAACATTTGTAATACTGCAAATAACTGCGTTATTAAAAAAATATTAAAATTTTGATTTATAACTTCATATCAGTAATTTGTATTTTGAAGTCATTTAAATATTTATTTATAATATTATTTACAAGAAAATTTTCGAGAAAAATTAGTTCTCCTTAAGGAGTATATATTTGCCACAAGGTCATGAAATTTCAAATAATGTTATATCTATAATAGAGTCTATAATGCAATCAGAGGTAGCTACAAATACCTTCGTAGGGGGCTTTGAATTACTTACGCAGTATTCCCTAATTTCCCAACGCACGCACACATACGCATACACACAAACGCTTCTAGCAGAGTATAGGCTCTCGGGAGCTCCCGGCCGACGGGCAGACTCCCCGACACAAAACGACGCACCAGGGCGAGCGTCCCTTTGAGCAAACTGCCCGACGGACAATTCGGTCCTTTCGCCTACCCAATATCGCAGTCAAACAAGAGCATACGATCGCAGGCAGCAGGCAGACAGCTTGGGTGTGCCCCAAGGCTCGCGGTTCGGTCCCGGGCGCTGGTCAAACAAGAGGCGAGCGCGGCGCGCTCGCGTGCACGCCAGCCAGCAATCGGGCGAAGGCAAGGAGAACAAATTACGCTTTCATCATCGCCGGTCAACAACGCGGGCGAGGGAATGAGCCTTGAGCCAATACGCGGAAAGGGTCTGACAGCTGCAAAGAGTACTCTGCGAGTGCGCGCCGACGGACAGCTGAAGAACAAACAGCTCGTTGCTTTAGGTGGATAACGCCTCCCCCGGTACGTGCTGCCACTAGGCAGGGAATTGAACAGTTGCGGCAATTGCGATGCGGGGCATCGTTTTCTCATTATCTGATCCAACGTAGAGCAATTGGTCTCAAATATTTTCTCGTAGAACCCGGACACCCAATGCAATTTTATTTTCTCGCAGTAACATTGGACAGACTCCGAAGAGTTAAAGAGATGTAAGTGGTTTTAGCGTAACTACTCAGTCGGTAAGCGAGTTAAACGAATTCATAATGTGCTCTCACATGAATATGCTGAACAGTCCAACATCGTATGTAAAGAATTAATTGTATCCAAAATTACTAATGGAATGTTGGCTTATTTAAGATGTCGAATTTTTGTGAAGGAGTTTGACATAAAAAGGAGGACTTAACACCCAAAATAAATTCGGTTTAAGAAATTGCACTATACAATTTAGGAAAAAGAGTATTTGAAGAACTGTAAATGTATTAAATAGTAGCAAATAATGAATTTCAACTACATTAAACAAGTAAATATTATGAAAGAATTTTACACACAAGCAATAATTTCTTATAATGATTTGCATGTTGGTATATATTTGATGTAATCTTATTCCAAATGGAAATAATATAAATACGGAATTTTAAAATGACATTTCTTATTAATATCACTTACAAATGTAATTATGCAAATTCCGCGACATTAAAATGTTCGAGAAGAGCCAATAGATAAAATCCTCAAGGAACAACTTTCCTGTTTTTCACATTGGCAGTCAATATCACTAAAGGCTCCAACTGACTTTTAAACTTCTGTCGCAGAACTGAATTCAGAAGGGCGTCTCATATTGCACACATCTAAAAGGCCCCGACAGTAAGTAAACAACACTTGTGAGAAGAGGGAGAAGAACCTAAACGTCAAGAACAACTCATGGGGAAGAATCACACGATGCGGCAACTTAGGGCGCAAAAAACCTCCCTCCAAATGTCTCCCTATGTTAGTGTCTCGCCGCGCCCTAGGAAAGAAAATATTCCGGCGCGCCCTTCGCCCTTCCACAGAGTGGAATAGAGATTGTCGTTCCCCAAAAATATCACTCGCGCCGCGCGATCTCCGGGGCGGCGGTCGCCTTGTCGTCACTTGAAGCGCCGGCGCTCTGTGCCAATCTCTCCCGCCCCGTCCCGCCCCCTTCGCAGCCCCGCCCGCGGCGCCTCACGCGAGACATCCCTGCTGTCAGAGACAATTACGGAGCCATCACAGACTGTGTGTGTGTGGGTGCCCCGCCTCATTCCGCCTGGCTCCGTCCCTCCCGCTCAGCGCCGTTCCGTCTCTGGATGAGATGGCTCAGGGCAACATTGTTGCCACTGCAAACATTCTGACCGCGTGATCCCAGGGTTCGGGTTCCGACGGCGGTGGGTTATCGACAGTAGCTCGAGGCGAGAGGTCGAATTTTGCCGTTAAGTGGTGGAGACGTCCAGTGGCTATCTGCCCAGATAGATAGTTGTCCGTGGTTTCTATTACCAACAACAGGCGAATACCGAAGCAGTACCCTGACAAACAGGTCATGGGCCGCGCGCGAACTTTGATTCATCTTCCTTTCCCTTTCCTCTCCCCTTACACTTACACACAACCACACACAATCAGACACAATCACACACACACACACACACTTATATTTACATATACGGCACAACTATACTAGGTGTTAGAACTTGGTCCGGATGATGTGATGTCACGCAGGAGGCGGAGATACCTTGTATTGTATTCAAAGCACGTTGCTGATACCCGGCGGCACCGTTTTAATATACTCTGTCCGAAGTATATGACAGCGAATTAGCATTTTCTTAATGGTTAATTATATCGAAAATTTAAAAATCTTCTAATCTTAAATCCCAATGAAAATCATTTATGTGTACTTTACAATGAGATGCCAAATAGAAATTTCCAGATAGTGAAAATATACAACACAAGTATCTAATAAATATTCTTGAATCACTGCTCATACGTATACGAAAACAATAACCTATTTTAAGACAATGAAACGTCTGAAAAGTTTTTATATATTTAGTAGTATGATCACATCTCTTGGCGTGACCTATTCAGTTATCACAATGATCACCATCTCGACGCAACCCTGACTACAGCTTCACCTCCACTGTCTCCCGGCGGGGTTGTGTAGCATCTCAGTGTCAGAAGCCTCCTCCGCCGCTGCCGCTGCCTCCACATGTCTCTGCAGGCAGCGCCCCGCGGCGCCACGGAGAGCTGGGTAATCTGTCAACGAGCCGACGCCGGCGCCGCGTCGTGCGAGGACGTAATTGCGATAACAGGAAGCGACGGCGTCACCCTCGCCAATGCCTTGGGTCTCGCCAAAGACTCACTGCACGATCTCTGAGGCTTTAGCCTCCCCGGCTCCCCGGCCCGACACTCGCCGACCCGACACTCCGCGGCCCGACACTCGCCGGCCCGACACTCGCCGGCCCGACACTCGCCGGCCCGACACTCGCCGGCCCGACACTCGCCGGCCCGACACTCGCCGGCCCGACACTCGCCGGCCCGACACTCCCCGGCCCGCCGGCCCGACACTCGCCGGCCCGACACTCACCGGCCCGACACTCGCCGGCCCGACACTCGCCGGCCCGACACTCGCCGGCCCGACACTCGCCGCACTCGCCGGCCCGACACCGCCGGCCCGACCGCCGGCTCCATGCACTGCCGGCCTGACACTCGCCGGGCCCGACACTCGCCGGCCTGACACTCGCCGGCCCGACACTCTGCCGGCCCGAAACTCGCCGGCCTGACACTCGCCGGCCTCTGGACACTCGCCGGCCCGACATACCGCCGGCCCGACACCGCCGGCCCGACACTCGCCGGCCCGACACTCGCCGGCCCGACACTCGCCCGACACTGCCGGCCTGACACTCGCCGGCCCGACACTCGCCGGCCCGAAACTCGCCGGCCCGGAAACTCGCCGGCCCGAAACTCGCCGGCCCGACACTCGCCTGCCCGACCCTCGCCGGCCCTGACACTCGCCGGCCCGACACTCGACACTCCCGGCCCGACACTCGCCGGCCCGACACTCGCCGGCCCGACACTCGCCGGCCCGACACTCGCCGGCCCGACACTCGCCGGCCCGACACTCGCCGGCCCGACACTCCCCGGCCCGACACTCCCCGGCCCGACACTCCCCGGCCCGACACTCCCCGGCCCGACACTCCCCGGCCCGACACTCCCCGGCCGATACCCCCGAACTGTAACCCCTCGACGCATCGCCACACTCGACGCCTTATTTGCCATTCCCTGCCTTTTCTAAAACCTCTCACGCCATCTTCTACTTCCTTTTGCCTCATTCATTTGACATTCCTGCCTTAAATCCTTTTCCTTTGCTCTCCTCTATTGTCCTCTGCGTTCCTCTATCATTCCCCGTCTTCCTTTCCCATTTTCCGTCTTCTACTGTAACCCACTCCATTCTCCGCCATTCTTCGATCTCCTCAAACACACTACCAGCTTTCGCTCCTCGTTCCAGCCCCGTGAAACATTTTGTACCACGTAAATCTTGTTCTGAACAGAGCCAGTCGTTTAACCAAGCGACACTCCGTGCCTGATGAATTTGAGACGGCAATTTCAAAAAGGAAGCTGTAATTTATTCACATCGTAATCAGTGTTATAAATTAAAATCCTGACATTTACAGAATTATAATTCAGATCGCAGTTTCCTACTGAAAGTCGTGATAAATCAATGAGCCGTAATCTGCTCTCAGGTGATTCGTAAGCTTTTCATATTTGATAATCTCTGAAGTACTGCGCATTGTCCGGATATTTATTTAACATAAACATATCTAAAGGTGAAAGAGGAGTGAATTATATCTACGGATAGTGTAGCACAGACCCTCCTCGCCCCGCTCTGCTCCGGCCCTAGATTCCGTGGGTATTTAATTTCTTGCTCATGTAAGAACTTAATATCGTGTATTACAGTATATTTGCCATAACGTGTGTTAACAGTATATTTACCATAACGTTTCAACACTTAGACATATGATTGGCATAAAAATAAATGAAACGAAATAATCGACCTTAATTACATAAAATATCATTAATCTTCAAAATGAATTATCACAAGATCTCGACTGAAACTACTAAGATATATGGCATACAATATCACTTCTTTATATTTAACACAAAAAACTGGATTGAATTGAAAAAGGAGGATTCGTTCTAATAAATTTTGAGAATTTTGTTTTAAATATTATGTAACCTTCATCACCATGCTAATACATGTTATACTGTGCGTGTCTGCAGAAAAATAAAATGAAATTTTAAACCCACAGAACAAGGATCTCAGGACTGCGGTCTGCATGATCTCCTTTTAAACAACCTCTCCGAATCGCGTTTCAGCGGTGGCGCCATGCGCTAGCTCCCGCCGCCCACGCGTTTGCCATAGGGCGTTTGCCATAGGGAGAGGGGGCGACGTGAAAGGGCGGTGTGGGGCGTGGGCCCCCGCGGCGCCGCAAGCGGCAGCTGGTGACGTCACCACTTTGATATCCGGCGATCGGACGCGACTGCCGGCGGGACGATGTTCGCTTTGGCGCGGCATCGCGGCGCGGCTTTTGAGCCGACGAGGAGGAGGAGGGGGAGTGGAAGGCAGTGGGAGGACGCGATGGTGGCGGCAGGGATGGATGGGCCAGCTTGGTCGGGGAAGGCTGATTGGTTTTTAGTGATTCCGGGTGCGCCAAATACTGTGGTCATTAGTTCCTTAAGTGTAGTGCATGTTCTTTCATCTGGAGGTGATCTTCCCCCGTTGGATGGTGAGGTCCGGTACCGACCTACCGTCGCGTAGCGGGGTTTTTCTCATCCAGGTATCTCCCACCAGCGGGACATTACCCGCAGTCGGGACAAGCTCTAAGCTCGATCTCCCGACCGGTCTACTAGGGTTTTGTGGTAGTGTAGTGGATGTTACTGTAAGTGTGTGTGTAAGAATAAGACTAGAAAGAGGAAGGATAGATCGCGCGCAGGCCGCAGCCCCTTTGTTAGGGTACTGCTCCGACATTCGCCTGGTGTTGAAACCAGGGAAAACTACCGATCATAGCCGGCGGTCGCTAGAATTCTTCTCCAAACAGCGACTGAATTCGACCTAGCTGAAAAGCTAGTGTCGAAAATCCTGCCACCTCCGGGACTCGAATCTAGAACCTCCTGGTCAGCGACACAGCAGTGACAGCAGTTGATGTACTGAGCCACCTCTCCCGGGTCGGAGAAGGCGGAGGGGGCGGTAGGAGACGCAAGGGCGTAGGCGGGTCAACAGTAGAATGTGCACTTGGGCCTCTGCAGGATTGTCGGTGCAACGTGCTCTGGAAGCTGGGGAAGGAGGGTTCTTTTGATCCTTTCAGATTACATTCCTGTGATGAGAAGCAATCGCTTTAAGTTCTACCACGAACTACTCACGGATTTGCTGTTATTTTGCAATGCTTAGTATTTTTTCTGAAAAGTATTTTTTCACTTAGTTGAAGTAAAGTATTTTTGAGAAAATTTACAATAAATGGTGATAAAAAATAAATGAGGTTAGCAAAATTCATGAATGAAAACCATATTCAAAGTCTAATTGGGTTAATATTCCATAATGCGAAAATCAAACTTAATCTTCTATATATTTGTAACAAATGTAAGCGCAGAAGGAAATCGGATGTTATCTCGCACAAAGAAAGACTGTACTAGCAGAGTAATCTGATTCTCACAATTCGTGATCAACCTGTGGGCTGGTACATTTCACTCTGTCAGAATCTTCATTATTTTGCGGTTTGAAGTGAGTAGGCAATTTGAAAAAAGTAGGCCTTTTGAAATCTGAATAATATATTAAAACTTTAAATACAGACGTGAAAATAAAGATACAATGTATTAATCTGAATAAGAATGTCAATGATATAAAGTTTCAATGCGTATATAGTGTTATCTTGTTTATTTCATTGCAATGGTTTCTCGACCTTAACAAAACGGACTCAGTATTTTCTTAACAGTTTATTTCTCTTGGACGTTCTACCCTAGTCGGGATCTTTTTCAAAAATCTATTGACCAGGTTTATTTGCACCACATTATAAACAGCGTTTTTTTTAAAAAATGTCATTGGAGTAAAAAAAACCTTGTCGAGTGTAAGCATATTAATCATGTGGCACGTATTATTCTCAAGAAACGGTACGGTCAAGGTATTATTAAGGTCAAGAAACTATTGCAATAAATTTTTTTTAAAAAACAGCCGTTAAAATATTATTTTATTAATGTTTGAACATTAACGTAGCACGTCACATGTGAATGAAATGACTACAGTTACTACTTGACGGGGCGTATTATACCAATACTTATCAAATGCTGTCAAAACGTCTAAAAGAAATCAATTAATATAAAAAAATACTGAATCTGTTTTATTTCGGTCAGAAAACCATTGCAATAAAAGTGAAATACAATGATATTATCGTGTTTATAAGTACTGTTTTAATATACTCTTATTAACATACAAAAAGTGATTGATCGTGTGTTGAATAACATCAGGGCCATGATAAGATTAATAAAAAGTACAGCATCTTCTAAAACAATATTGATTACGCTTATAGACCCAACCTGCGGCAAGCAAGTGGTCGCCGGTAGCCTGCGTTGGAAGCTCCCGTGCGCGCCCCGTGGAGTCGGAATTTAATATCCCTGCACCGGCACCCGCTCCCACCACAACCGCCTCCATTCCCGCCTCCACCATCTCCGCCCCGCCACCACCGCCTACGCTCACGCCACGCCCCCACCGCATACGCCCCCCTACCACCCCTGCCTCCGCTCCCGACCTCCCACAGCCGCCGCTTCCGCCCTTACCGCAACCGATCCCCTCCACCGCCAGCATTCCCCCCCCCCACCGACTCCGCCCCGCCCTCACCTCCTGCGCTCCTCCCCCTTCGCCACGGTTTCCACTCCCACCGCCCCTACTCCTACCCCCACTGCCTCCATTTCCGCCCACACCGACTCCGCTCCCACCCTCCGCCTACGCTCCCGCCCCCACCGCCTACGCTCCCGCCCCCTCCGCCTACGCTCCCGCCCCCACCGCCTACACTCCCACGCCCCCTCCGCCTACGCCCTGCCCCCACCGCCTACACTCCCGCCCCCTCCGCCTACGCTCCCGCCCCCACCGCCTACGCCCCCGCCCCACCGCCTACACTCCCGCCCCACCGCCTCCGCCTCCGCCTCACCGCCTACGCTCTCGTCCCCACCGCCTCCGCCTCACCGCCTACGCTCTCGTCCCCACGGCCTCCGCTCCCGCCCCCACCACTTCTGCTGCATTTGTCGTCTCCCACCTACGCGACTTTCCACAAGGCCGTCAGACCATCTCCAACGCGGGAACTCAGCTCTACTAGGTACCTGCCCGTTCGCCTTAGGACGCTTGTGATGTGTTATCAGGAAAAAGTTTTCAAAACGTCCCAAAAAATCCCGAAAACGTTTTCAAAGCATCAATATTTTGATAATAATCATTTCAATTTAATGAACTGCAAAATGCCGAAAAATTGTGGCAGTTAAACAGAATTTTAATAAATATTTTCCAAGTAAATAATAATATTTTAATTATCAGTAGGTACAATTAAAGTTCATCGGGCAATAATTTTCTCCACCCACTTACTTGTTCAAACGGAAGGTTTCCATGTCAGTCATTTCTAGTTGGATTGAAGGGTTTGGTAGCAAAAAGTACAACAAATTTAACTTCATTTTTAGCTTGTAACAGTTACAATAAAACGTGGTACTCCACATGAACAACAAATCTTTACAGAATCGTTATGGTGTAAATATGCCTAATTAAGAGAGTGATGTTTGAAAATAGCTCAAACCTCAAGTTTGGAAGCTTACTAGGCAATCACGCTAAACAAGGGTTTTGTCACTGTGCCGCGAATTGTCCTTGGGTACGATTATCCTACATCGAGGAGCCCACAAGTGCATAAATTAGCAATCACTGATTCGAGAAATCCAATAGCGGCTAGATTATTCCAATTGGGAAAACAAATCACAAAAAGTCAATGCTATCAGAAGCAAGTGAATAGGTCACAGGACAACAAGCGATTAGGATATTCGAAACAATAGACGGTCGGGCGGCTAGTCAGGAAGCCCGGATAATCTCGGGCGATGTATCTAGGGTTGCAATCCGGGTCTGGACATGAATGTCTGTTGTCCGTCTGTTGCGGTGCGGAGACTCTACATGATCGGTGATCCTCTGACCCGAGAGCAGATGGACGTGCAAGTGTTTCGCTTGTATAAATGTCCCTCTTGTGAAACTGCCTTGAGGGCAGAGTCTGACTGTAGCGGTGCGTAATAGAACCTCCCCACACTCCGAGCTGCTTACGTTCTTCGGGCGTGGCATCTTGGGGCTAAGAAATTGTCAATTGGTGCTTCGAAATTGGCTTCTGATGTGGTGACGCAATTGGGTTTGACAGTCACATGTGTCGGAGGCTTGGTGATATCATACCAAACGACAGATGGGAAATTGTTTGGTACCAGCCGATGATTATGATAGGGGTAAACATCTCAATCAGAATATTAGGGCATACGAAGTGGAAAGTATTTTTTTCTTCGCGATGCTCTCAAAACACTGTAGGTCAGGGCTGCTCAAATGCAAGAGTTCTAGCCGTACTGACCGCGATGGCCCGCTTCAGTTCCCCGTGTATCACTCTTCTTTCACTATGACTGAGCCGATCACGCCTGATTGCCCCTAATTCCCTCTCCCCTCCTCCCACCCCTTCCCCTCCGTTCGGCTGCCTCACCAAACAGCAGGCCACACCGATTGCCCGCAGATATATGTGTTGGTCGAGTGCACGCCGAATGGGCCGCCCTTTGGAGCAGTCCTGCTCTACGGCTTGTTTCGAAATGCAGAGTTTCGGTTAATAAAAAAATAATCACCCATTAGATCGGGGAAGCTATCCTGCTAAGAGAACGGACGTTCCAACGAGCCAGCGGAAGGGCGGGCAACTAGCCAACAACAGTTCCGGACGCATTCCTCGAAGCAGCAGGCGTCGGCAAGTATGCCTAATAAGGACCGACGCCGAAGCGAGAATAACGTCGGGCAATAAGCGTACTCGTTGGCCGCGTATTCGTTTCGGAAGGCAGCGGCTGCGCCCGCCGCCTCCCCCTTTAGACAAATGGAGCGTCATCCGTCTTCATATCGTAGCCCCCGCGGGCCAAAGAATTTGCAAAAGACGCGCCTCGGCCCCTCCGTCTTAACGGCAATAACGCGCCGACATCCGCTCCCGAACGCTAATTCTTGGCCTGCGACGGCGCATTCCAAAGCAGGGAATGTCACTGCGGCGACGAGGGGCCGTTGAAGAAAGCACGGCCCTCCACAATCCCTCACTCATTTGTCTTGGCGAGATATTGCTGTGGTCGACCTTTGTCGAGGGGGCCGTGACTGAGTGAAGTACTCAAGTAATTTTCATGATCTTAGGGAGTCCTGTTGTCATTAGTGGATAAATGCAGGAAGGGGGGGTTATGTGGTTGTTTTTATTGTGGGTTTGGTTGGTGATTGTGTTGTGTCTATATATGTTTTGGGAATGTTTATATTGATCGCATTTTATATCAGAATAGTCAATATGTATCAATACAAGGCAGAGAAAGATATTTATAAATAGCACTTGTTTATATTTTCTCATAGCTGCGTGAAGCTGCGTTTCTCAAAGAGACATAAAACCAAATATTTATTCACTACAAGCAATTAAGACCAGGTTTACGGAATCTCTGCTTCACCTATTTTGTTTTAGATGCAAGTTTAAAGAAGATTAATAGAATATGGCTTCAGATACACATCAAAAACTATATCACAATGTATCAAAGATACCATATCCAGAAATTATTATATTTTCATGAAAATACTATTGAAAATAACAGTTTCCGCTTTCATTAACTGGTTATTGAAAATAAGAGTTTCTTAGTGTTGTGGAATTAAAAGTTGAAAAATATAAACTGGAAACCCAAGAATATATTCCGGTTTAATACTCGAACTGAAGTTAGAAAGAAAGAAAATTGAAAATAACAGTTAATTAGAATGAGTGAAGCGTTTATAATAAAGAGGGAAAAATAATTAAAAAAACACAACCAAAGAAAAATATTACGAGTACTACTTACGTAAATGCGAAAGAAAAATTCAACGTCTTTGGTATGAAACGATCTTGCAAACTCTGATCAGAGCGTCGACGCGCGAATTGCGCATTCATTGACACAGCGCGGTGCTTCACCCAACGCATCTTCTCCTTGAGAGTAAGGTCTCGTGCGGCATAACAGTATAAACAACTGCCGGCGCCTAGGTCGCGGTGCACCGCAAAATGGCGCCGTCCGCGGCAGCCTGCCCCGAAGACGCTTAAACTGCAACCGCGCGCTCGCGACAGAGGACGAAATGGCGCGCGGAGGAACAGTAACCCGAAGGGGACATAAAGGAAATACTTCGCCTGGAAATAAAAGAGGCCGTTGCGCCAAACACTGTTCTGCCAAATGCCCCGTCGACGAGGACTGCGCTAATAAAGAATCATTTTACGAGGCTATCAGTGACTTTTAGTGGGACCCGAGCGCGGAAAATAAGACATGCCGCGTGTTACCGCTTGCGAATGCACTTCGTAGCGCGGCTTTTGCAAGACAGACGCTGCTCACAGCAGCTCGAAGACGCGAATGAAAATAAGATATGGGGGGTAGAAATGAAAGTCTGGGAGGAATGTTCGAGTTATTCTGAGCTGGGGCAGTAAACACTTCCTTTAGAGTTTTTTCAGAAATAATAGAACTTGAGAACTGTAGCTGGGCCAATTTATGTTTGACGTTCTCTCGTACAGAGTTTTCATATATTGAGTTAGTTTCTTAACTGTGGAGGAATAAGGCTCGTGATGCATTGCCGAAAGCAACAAATCTTCAGTATTGATTTAAATTAACACATCAACGAAACTTTTAATTTAAAAAGGGAATTAAATAATACCTGCATATATATCACAAATGTTACTACACAGTGTTACTGAAACAATTTCGTTTTGTGCATACATGATGAAGGAATATATGTGAACCATAAAAACAAAATTATTTCCATACAAAGAAAGAAAAGCACCATTTATATTGTGTGTACCCCAAGAAATAAAATTTCAGATAAAACAACTCAAGAATATCTTGATTACATTCACGGTCATATCACCGACAGAAAGTTTTATCACTGTCGTAAGTACATATTCTTTTTAAACTCGTAACTAAAGATATAAATATGGAAACTTTATTTCAGAGTATGAAACCTGGAAAAGGTTTATATTGTTTATTTGTGTCTGCTATATTTTGAAATTAGAATCGAACTTTTCAAGTTTAATGTTGTTTTCTACCTTTAATTTTTGCTGACACAACTTTACTTGTACTTAAATCCACACGACTGGTAAGAAAATAATGTAAAAAACCTAAAAGACAGAAAGAAAATGCGTAAATTGACATACTTCCGTTAAAAAGTTCAGCGACGGCAACGTTATAAAAAAATTTGCTTAACTTTGTCCCAATCCCGAGATAATGGAAGTCAAATCGTAAATAAGATTCAACTTACTTGTTATTTTGTACAGCAAAGTCAAATTAATTATAAAAATGTCTGTCAAGGTTTTGAGGGAAACACGTTTTGGACGTATCTAATAACGAAAAAGTGTTTTTCAAGCATATGTTCGTCTGTCTTCACTTGGGCAGGATTGGGTGTTCGGTCTTCTATACAAGGAATACGGTATGGTACGGGAATTACCAGAAACACACAATGGCACTTCCTCTGTGTGATTCACATCAGTGCCGGGGTGGATGCAATGAGCAAATGGACTAGGGACTCCGGGTTAAACACTCGGGGTATCTGCAATCAGTGCCGGAGCTAGACAATTTTAGGCCCGGTCAAGACTGAAACGTAGTCTCCTCTACCTCCGAAAAAAATTATAAGTGTGAAAGTTGTATAAAGAAACTATACGAGTCATTTTATCTCAACAAGTAACCAAATTTACAACTTTTAAGCCGGAACAAGTTTTTGGAAATATATTTTGAATAATATTTTTAAGTAACAGTTTTTAGTGATCAAATAATAAAAATTTCCACGCTGAGTTTAAAACGCTAAAAAAATGTTGTGTTTAGTTAGTGTTTAATAAAATCACTTGTGAAATGCTTGAAATAATAAATATGAATTTTAGTAGAACCTATTTTAATGTTAATGACATTTGTTTCATTTCATAGAGTCCTACCCGATAAGTAATGAGCATAATTAACTATTAATGTGAAAAATTAATTGAAAACTTTATTAAATATCAATATACTGTACCTCGACTTACAAAATTACGATAACGACTTTCTAGGGTTCTTGTTTCTTTCTCATTTGTTTACTAATTTTTCCCATCAATCCTATCATTGGGCCCCGGGATTTGCTTAGCGCTGACACTGGCGGCAGTTCATCAGGGCAGAGCCCGATACTCTTGAGCTATTGAGATGGGACTTCTCAATACTAGCTCATGAGAGGGACTTTTAGTACTCCTGTTCCAACCTGGACTAAGGTAAGCTTCGAGCTGGCAAAGCGACCTTAGGCTGTGGGGAGATGTTTTTCACCGCCTTCCGACGCACTTGTACGCCCGCTGAAGATGAGGATAAAAGTCCCAGGGCCTGAAAATACCCCTTGTGCGATGTCTTGCAGAGTAGTAAACTGCAGGAGATGTCTAGAGTTCGTCTGCCTGTTCGTACGTCACTCTGTCCTGTTACTAATAAATGTTCCTGATTATGATTGCGAATCAACAGATGATAGGCCAACACCAGTTGAGACTGCCTGAGTTTTTATTTAAACCGATTTGTCAACGTGATCTGTATGCTATAGTACGGAGACTGAAATTGACCTCTGCTGCCTTTGATAGAGTTTCCGGGCAAATGCTACTCTTCTCTTTGCCGTTTGTTTTTTATAAGTCACGCATATTATTAACAAATATTTCGAGTTATTCCCTGAAACTGGAAATACGGTATGGTTATACCCTTGCCTAAAGTGTCTTCTACATCTGGATTGCTTGATTTGAGACCGATAATTTTGTTGTCTTTTTTGTCGAAAATCCTTGAAAAGACTGCGAAAATCTAGTTACAAAGCTACTTGAGAGAGAATACACTGATACCATTGAGTCAATCGGGATTTCGTCAGGGTCATAGTACCTCTTTGCTATATATATCTGACCTTATTCTCACTTCATATGGTAGGGGTGTGGTGTCATTGGTTTGTCTTTTAGACTTTTCAAAGGCCTTTCACACTATTACTCATCAGCGTTTATTAATTAAGTTCAGATCCATAGGATTTTCTGCTTCTGCGATTTCGTGGATTCGGTCCAATTAGTTGATCGTTCTCAAGCAACAGTTCTTAAAACTGCAAACAACAAGTCTATTTCATCATTTCGGACTTTGAAACGTGCTGTTCCGCAAGGTTCTATACTTGGTCCCCTATCATTTACTTTGTATATTGCTGACCTCTTGAAGCTGAAACTATTATCTGAAACGATGATGTTCGCTGATGACACGCAAATTATTCACACTTTCCATCCCTCAGGATACCTGAAGGCTGTTGCGGATGTTAATTCAGATTTGCAGAAGATATGTACCTGGTGTTCTGATAATGACCTGTTGTTGAACCTGAAGAAAACCGTATATTTATTCATAGATCCAACTGGAAGATTGTCAGATACTGACTTGTCAGGCTTCAGATTAACTGTTGAGAGTCAATTAATCACTCGTATGGATAACTGCAGAGACTTGGGGCTTTGGCTGGACAGTTTCTGGAGGTTTGATAATCATTTAATGGTCAAGTGTAAAAGCCGCATACTTCCAACTGAGATCGTTGTATCAATAGTGCAAATTACCTCCCACTAACCTAAAGTTCAGATTATGTGAATCACTTGTTCTCTTTTCGATTATTGTGGTATAATTTACATACGGTCTTACACTGTCTTATACAAAGATCTTTACACAGAATTCAACTTATGCAGAATCCTTGATCGAGAGTTAGCTAAAATGTGTACAAATACTCGAACATCATGAAGATCACGCTCTGGTTGGCTGACAATAAATCAACGATGGATCTATCATATTTGCCTTTTTATTTTTAATGTTTTGAAGTTTGGACATCCCTTGTACTCGGATATTCCTGAGAATCTGCAACTTTTTTCTGATTCAACCAACAGAAATTTTAGTTTTGCGTAATGCTGGTACATTGGTTCTTCCTATGCATCGTAATGCTCGATTTGAGACTTCATATCGTTATCTTGGAGCTTACGTTTACAACGAGGTCCCGAATGACTGAAAGGTTTTGAATTTCTCAACGTTTTGTTGGAAGGCTAAAGAGTTCATACGCGATAACTATCGTTAATGCAAGTTTTTTGCTATCTCGTCTTTTTATTTTCATGTGCATGTGAAAAATACGGTGTGATACGGTATGAAGATACGGTATATTTAACAACTGTGACGTGTTAAGACGTTTTAATTGTGATTTTCGTAATCTACGTATAAAATTTAATATGTTGGGTACTCTACCTTCCTGGAGGTAAAACGTTTGTTCCCTAGTGTAATCAGGGTTTATTGTTTTGTTATAAATAAATCATTCTCGAAATACAGACCTGTTACCCGTCTTTTTACAAAACTACAGAGAAAGGTTTCTTATCAACAGAGTTGTCTCGTATCGAGGTTTCTTCGCGAGAAATTCTGCCGCACACATAACCTTCGCACAATCCAAGAAAGCATCCGCCGAAGAACCCATCCCCACTTGCATTCGATTCCCCGCGAAGCGAAGGGCCGTGAAGGGAGGCCAGCTGTAAAGTTCCTCCCTTTTCTTAGTGTCGAGATAAGCGCGAACGATTCGGGCAGAGGAGAATGCCCCGACGGACAGGGCTTTTAATGCCGACCAATCACGACCGGACTGCGGCGTGCCAGGCAACCACCTTTCTCGAGGGGCTTTCACAGTGCGGAGGCACCTGATCGCCAGGGACGAATACGCATACCTCCCACTTTTATGGGTCTAGTGCCTCACTCCTTTCTGAATGCAGACCAGGGGAGGCTTCCGCATTTATGTTCTTCCATTTTCGGGCAGCAAATTACAGTTGCTGTATGCATTTGCCTCCACGCATGAGGACGGTGTTGTGGTGAATTATGATAAGTAAATAATTGTTTATGAGATATAAGAAGATAATACCATGAAAAAGCAATCAAATCAAAATTAAATGGAGAAAACACACATGCTTTTCGCGGTTTGAGTTAGGGTTTTGATACAAAAGGACAAAAAAATCAAAGAATTGGATAGAGGCAGAAAGAAAGAAGAAAACGTATTTTGGCACAAAGTACATCGAAGTTGTAATTAATACCTCGTAGCACAATTTTTAAAACTGATAAAATATGTCATAATATTTTAAAATATTGTAAAAATTAACTATCCACACCCGTTTTACTTTTGTCTTTACTATTCTGTTACTTTTGAGAATCACGAACTAAACCAACAAAACTGTAATATACGAAGACAACTTTTCGATATTTTATAATAAATATAGCGTGGATTAAAATTCTGGCATGTACAGCAAATCAGACAGTAATTGATATTGTTTGGGTTAACACTATCGCAACGAGCATTTATAGCTGAGGAAATAAGGCGACGTCACAGGCCTCTGGAAAATATTATTACTGTACTTCACGCAAGTCAAGGTCACGGACAAGGAAACAAGCTCACTAGAGCTCGCAAGCACAGCGTCCAGAGAAAATGGCGCGACATTTAAAAAAAAAGTATGTACAAAAATTAAACATTTTGAATCGAAAGTACTGAATGTCGTGTTTACGTAAGAGCAGGGATTGATTTCAGACGGAACGCGACGGAACGGCGTTCCGGTACCTCGGGAATAATTATTAAATTATATTATAAAATATACAACTATTTCAATTAAATTAACATTTAATTTGGTGCGCATTCTGGAATCAAAACTTTTAGAAATCAAGCACTGCTTAAGAGATATATAATACAATTAACTTTCTGCGTTCAGGTTAAGAGATTTAACTTACAAAGATTATCTGCTAAAAGCACTGTCCGTCCGTAAGAGAGAATTGTCAACTTACAGATATATGTAAATTTATTTCTCATTATTGCTAAATGCAGTAAATAACTCACTGATTTAACAATACAACACAAAACAAAAACAAGAAAAGAATTCGCCACTCAAACATGTTCCTGCCCCTTGGCAAAAATGTTTATACAAGGCAGAATTTAAAAAGAAAGTAAAGAAAGATAGTAATAAGTAGTAAAGGATGTACCCATAATTCAAATCTCGGTTGTTTGTTAGAACAAATCTGGCAAACATAGTTCCGTATGAAGTCGCTATTGCTCGCCTCGCACCGCTTCAGCTTACGCGTGTACACCCCTTTCTGGATTCGGAGGGGTAAAGAGAGGAGAATCAGGAGGAGTTGCCCGTGCTTGTAGCAGCGCCGGGCAACCCAGGCTGGTTTGACGTGCCCGCTGTACTTACTAAAAGAGGTTAAACAGTATCATTAGGTCCAAAGCCATATGGGGAAAAATTGAAAAGAGTAAAAAGTGGGTCAGAAATTCAGTCATAATAATGTGAATTAGTGCTAGAAATACATCATTTAAAAGCTAAACGCATTACGGTAAACGCAAACAAATACCCGGAACATTCTATACATATAAATCAAATAAACGGAGACACTAGTGTATTATTTTAACTTTCATTTCAATAATATCTTTAGTAGTATAAAATATAATTTCTTCAAAGTAGTCGCACTGGTAAGATCCAAATGTGCAACAATGTCACATAGTTAAATTCACTACTGAAATATACACTGCCCCAATTACATTACAGATCCATGCATATAAATGAGGTTACAAAAACATCAGTTAGATGCTGTTGCAAATATGGCACTTTTAGCCAAATTTCAAGATGCAATTTTTATTCTCCATTTCTAGTACAAGACAGGCGGAAAGAGCTCGTCGAATATAGAATACAAGAAATTAACCCGAATTTCCGTCCCCCAAATCATGCGACTCCTCACTGTGCGTCGCGCCAACGCGTAAACGAGCGACAATCGCGTGCGCGGCGGTTCTCGATGACGACGAGACCTTGGCGCGGAGCGGCCGTCGTGGGCCGAGCGCTGTCACCGTTTTACGGGGAGCGGCGAGGACGAGCAGCCCTCGTTCAACTGGTCGGAATCGGGAGCATCTTGTGGCTCGCCTTTACGTCTCCCTCGCCCACGACCTCTCGACGTCTTCACGGACGAACAGCCACCCCGTGCGGGCGCGAACGCAAGAGACGCCCGTTGTGCTGCGCGCCGTCGAGATTCGAGATACCACCAGCTGAAATAGCACAGGCCAGCAACTGCTGCCACTGCACTGTCTCTGGACGGGAAGTCCTAGAGTTCGTGTCACGGCGGTGAGGGATTTTCGACACTAGCTAAAGAGCTAGGTCGAATTCAGGCGTTGACTGGAGGATAATTCTAACGTGCAGCTACTCGGATTAGAGGTTTTCCGTGGATTGTCTGAACAAAACCGGGCAATTTGGGAGCAGGTACACCACGAACTCACACGTATACTCATGGAGACTTAAATGCATTACACAATCAAGCGCTGCCGGAGATACTCGGAGGGGGAAACCCCCATAAGCGGACGTGTAGGTCGGTGCACCATCTCTCATTTTAGCAGATGAGGAACGTTACCTCTCGGAATAAAACATGTACTATACTAAAGTGACTATGCTAAAGTCTGAAGTAGTTTACCCGCTGGAAAACACAAAATAATCAATCAATACAAAACATCAACGAAGGAAATATTTTAGATGCGTTGCTTGAGAGGAATCTTTGGGCGTGTATTTGACACTCATAAATAATTCTATGGAGAAATAACTGCAGTTTAATAGCTTCCCATTCCTTGTCCGTTCCTCAACCCTGATACACACTTACATGCCCTACACTACCAAACATGCCGAGAGACCTGTCGGGAACTTAGATCTTGTCCCTGCGAGGCGGTGCCCTGCTGGTGGGAGATACCTGGTTGAGGAAACCCCGCTAGCAGACGGTAGATCAGCGCCGGATCTCGCCATCCAGTGGGGCCCAAATCACAGCCACCTCCCGAGCAAAAATCATGAACTATGCTAACGGGACTAACAACCTTAGCAGTTGACGCACCCAGAATCACTAGTAATCAATGAATCGTCTAACTTTATTAATTTACAAATATTTCGGGATTGCGATGATACTTTATCAACTGTCAACCATCCATTGACGGAATGGAACTTATTTAAACAGCAAAACCGGGAGCGGTAGCTCAGTGCATCAACTGATGACATTGCAGCGCCTCTGACCGTGAGGTCCTAGGTTCGAGTCCCGTCAGCGGCAGGATTTTCGACACTAACTTTTCAGCTAGGCCAGCTATTCAGTCGCTGTCTGGAGGAGAATTCTAGCGGCCGGCTGCTCTGATCGGTAGTTTTCCGTGGTTTCTCCGATCAGCACCAGGTGAATGCCGGAACAGTACCCTAACAAATGGGCCACGGCCCGCGCGCGATCTGTCCGTCCCTTCCTTGTCCTATCCTCTCCCCTTACACACACACACACTTACACTAACATGCACTACACTACCACATATTCCGGGAGACCGGTCGGGAGCTTAGAGCTTGTCCCGGCTGGGGTGCTACTCCGCTGGTGGGAAAGTCCTAGTTAGGGGGAAACCCCACTAGCCGACGGTAGGTCGGCACCGGATCTCGCCATCCAGCGGGGGAAGATCACCGCCATCTCCCGAGAAAAAAATGCACTACACCAACGGGACTAATGATCAAAGCACTTGACGCACCCGGAAACACGAAAAAAAATCAACCAATCAATTAAACAGCAAAGTCTGTCATTGAGCCGCCTATCTCAGAGCCTTCCGAGGAGCTGCAGTCGCACGCCGCTTCACAAGACCGAGCATCTACCAGCGAGGCGGAGCGGCATCGCCCTAAGCAGCCGCGGCGGCGCGGGCAGCGGGGGCGGCAGATCGCCAGGGGAAGCGAATCCTGGAGCGAAGCTACTGCGCCGCCCCTTGACACGGCGCCGCCGCCCCCGCGCCGCCCGCGCCGCCGCGGCCCCGGCGGGCGGCCGGGAGCGTTCCCGGCAACTCGCGACAAGATTCCGCCCCCCGGGGGCGGCGGCGCCGGGGGCGGGGAACTTGAAAGCGAGCCGCTGAAACTGAATCCCGCGCGGCGTCGCCGGGGGCGGGGCGAAGCGGTGGGGCCCCGGAGCGTGACGCCGGATGCAAAGTGCCACGCGAAACCGCCGCTCTCGACGGCGAAGGCGACAGCACCGGCGGCGGCGGCGGCGGAGCGTTGCTCGGGCGGGAGTGGGCACGGGGGTGGCGGCTGTGGTGGGTGTGGTCGTGGTGGTGGTGGCGGTGGAGGCGGGGGTGCTCGGCCGGGAGCGGGAGCGGGCACGGGGGTGGCGGCTGTGGCGCTGGCACTGGCGGTGGCGGTGGCGGCGGCGACGGCGAAGACGGCGGCGGGGGCGGCGGCGGTGCTCGGGTGGGAGCGGAGGCGACAACGCTGGATATAGGCAAGATAGGGATAGTGAAGGGGGCAGGCTGACGGCGGGGCGGGATGGAGGCATGAGGTCGTCGGACGGTGGAGAGTTAGGCAGGGCGAGAGGCGTAAGCCAGGCGGGGCGAGGGGAGGAGAGGGGCATGCGTAGTGGGGGCGACGGAGCGAGGTAAGTTGAGGCGTGGGAGAGAGTCGCGGGCGGGGCGGGGGAGGAGGGGGATGGAGCGTGGGCGGCGATGGACCCGGGGTGGGGCAGCAGGCAGCCGTTAATGCTCGCTGCGCGGGCGTCCGTCCGAATTAGCGACGCAGGGTGACCGGCGGTCGCTGAGCTCCCACCTGCTTGCTGCAGCCCGAACACCCGACCGGTGGGTCTCCGTGCCACGCATCCCTCCAAAACAGCACCTCGGACGCACGGTAATATGCAAAATTCTATCGACCACGTACGCGAATGTGACGTAATAGCAACAAACAAACACTTTTAGGGCAGTAACTATGCAAGTGAATAAGCTTTAGAAGCAAAGTATGCTTGTCCAACTACGTAGGTGGGAGAAATATGCAAAAGATGAGATAAATAATTACAATACAGTAAATTGATTTATTGTGTTACACATAAACATTTAAACACGCCATATCCACTTTGCTACCTGCAAAATGGTCTACATCACAGCAGTTGTGCGCAATACATTTTGGGCTATTCTTTATCTCAAACCGTTTGATTATATTTTCTCTACCATTCTCTTGTATACCTCTTACACACGTACTAATATTTTAGTTATCTCACTTTCTCTAGAACATATCTAGCACTGATTTCTACTAAGCGTCGTGATCAGCTATCTTTTGTTTAGTCGCACCCTCTAAAACAAATTGCTGTAATTTATTGCAGATATTCAATTGACATTTCATCGGTGTTGGAAGTGATGTCGAAATCCATTTTGATCTCACAGATTGTGCATAAAACTTCGTATTATGTGTAAACTATGCGATTTTCTTAAGAATATAGAATGTAAAGCAAGACTAAAATTTGAACTCCTCACTCGTTATCTCACTGTGAAGGATACATGTTCCGCAAAGTTTTCCAATACATAAAAATAGAAAAATAATTATTTATGGCGGTCTCAATTATCATTACTGATAAGGTTGTATTGATCAACTCCGTATTAATCATTAATATACTGGTTTGTAAATGTTTAAAAATATTACTTTTAGAGAATTGGTGAGAGAAAGCAGGTCTGGCTCAACATAGCAATCTCTTCATGAACTAGTGTATCACCTGCAGGTGAAATCTATTTAAATTTGGCTCGTTGGTGTCTTTGACGCTTGATAGAAATCTCTCTTGAAATTGTAAAAACAAAGCAAACCTATTACAACAGGATGAATTGTATTCCCGTGTCTAAACACGCACACACAAACAACAGAGTGCAACGCGCTCTGGTGGCCCTCTTGGGCGCATTCGGACTGCAAGTAGCGTGCCCGGCCGCAACCCCCGCTCCTCCCCTTTTCCTTTCCTCCCCCTCGCCCCTCCCCCACTCCCGCTTCGCATGAAACCTGATATGATCATAGTTAACGAGCACTACACTGGTAGTGGTAACGCTAACTTTGTGACTATCGCAATGCAACATGTTACGCGTAACTCGCGGCCGGGAAGTGGTCGGTGCGCCGCGCGAGGCTAAATTACGTGAATTATCACGCGCCCTCAGAATGCACCGCCCCGCGCGCATCCGATGCAGCTTGGCCTCGCCACGCGGAAAGCGCGGCGGTGTTTATCTTGTTCAGCGTTGCACGTTCGGTTGAGATCTCCTTTTGCTAGTTGCGGTAGAAGAGCTGCCGGGAGTGGGGAATGTATATTTTTTGTAAAGCAACATTATAAACGACCTTTTCGGCTGCAAGAAATCGTTCATAATAGACCATTTTACAGCACAAATGATGACGTATTAGCATTTTACGGCACGAATGATTGCGTCATCACATATTCAGCCAATTGCAGCGAGAGAATCGTTGGGAGCAAGCGGCAAACGGACCAGTCGACCACCGTTTTCTCGCACAGTTGTCAAAAACCCGAGACGTCACAAAATGATGTTTGACTAATTTAAGTTTGATTCTCTTATATATATTTATAGTGCTATTATACAGGAAGTAGCGTATGTATCTCGTTTATAATGTTGCTTGATTGCATTCGTACGAATTTGAAAACTCGCTTCTAACGTCGCTTGTTTTCAAAATACTTATTCATCTAATAAATCTTAACATTATAAACTATTTGCATAAATTACTATGTTTAGCAAATTTATATTTTGCTTGGCAATGTAAGTAAGCATCATGTTACTCATGAGCGAAAAATTATACTTTTCAACTGACACAAACCACACATAATTGGTACCTTGTTCATTATTCAACTAGTATAGTACAATAGTGGAGTAGGAAATCTGGAGCACAAGAAAACATGCGCATATTATACGTCTCACCAGATTATAGAGTTTACCTCCTGGGTAGATTATACATGTTGTACGGTTTTCTGACGATAAATAAAGAAAATTAATTTCTCGGAATATAGTAGTTCTGGTTAAAGAAAGAACTAAAGAAGAGAGAAAAACTTGGAATTTTCTGTCTTCTTAAAAACTTGTAGACCAAGTGCTAGAGATTAAAGTCTTCAAGGAAAGAAATGTACTTTGAAATGATTCACTTAGACTTTCCTGGCACAATTATTTTATAATATGCTTAATGCAGCACATTTATTAAAAATAAAAGTTAACTATTTTAAGCGATACACTTACATTGAAAACTATTTAGAATTTTTGTTGTTGAGGACTATCTAAAATAAACGGCGGAGAAGCAATTGATGGGTAGTCTCATCAATTGAAGGACTGATTATTAATTTAGTTTCCTGCAACCACATGTTTGCATAATTGCCAATTAAAGCAACTATTTACAATTATTTATTATTGACAATTGGCTGCAATCAATACGCATAGATACGACTCCTATTTTACTAATTTTGAAACTATCTTTAATACTGCACCCTGCCTATAATTGTTTTAAATCGATTAGATTGTATATTCACGTACTAACCGATTTAATAAATATTTGAAAATATGTATTTTTATTTTCAAGAATGTCATTTACTTTTTTAAGTACTATTATATGGCTTGGGAAATTAATAACATACTATTTAAGCGAGTATTGCATCCACGTGTACAAAGGCCTACAACAATATCCATCCAAATTTACATAATGTCTGAAAATTCGGGCAAAATACTGTTTAAAAGGAGTTTCCAAACTAATGGATGGGTAATAACAGAAAATTGAACACAAAATAATCGCGCGGCATTTGCATGTTTATCAGATTTGTTTCGCGGACTCCTAAATGTATACACTTTGTGCAAATGTTATTTCCAAAGTTAAGGAGCGCAGGGAAGAGAACTCACAATATTGCGCAAATTACTCCTCTTACTCCGCGCGCTTCCGCGGAGGAAAGACTTCATAAATAGTTTACCGCGCACACAATGCACGCTCTCCCCGCGCCCAAAACCGCTCCCTAATCAGAGACGACACTTGCATACATTACACCCGGGGAAATTCAAGATATTCATTTATATAGCGCGTCCCTGTAAGGGAGAATTTCCAGAGGCGAAATGAGATTACGGTCGCCGCTAATACGCAAAAGTTTGGATTACTCTAGTCGTAATTCAATTTTTGCCGCCGCCCCGGCCCCGCGGCCCCGCCGCCGGCTAATCTGTTGGCTGGCAGGTAATGCGAGTTAGGCCCGCGGCCACGTGGGGCGCTGCCGGCGGTGCTGCCGAAGGGGGAGGGGGAAGAAGGAGCGAGGGCGGCGACGAGAAGAGGGGAGGCGTGATGGAGCAGGATGGGACGAGACGATGGTTCGAAGGGCGTATCTGCAAAGGAGTAGAGGGAGGTGTGAGTGAATCAGGTACGATGAGTGAGGGTGGGGCTACGGTAGTCGCAGGTTGACGAAGGAATCGAGGTGCCAAGAGATGGGATGGCGAGATCAGCCGTGATAAGTTGCGAATATGCGACATATGGAAAGAAAGGCGGAAAGAGAATCTCTTTCTGAATTGACATTGAGTGAGCAGGTAACGTGTGAGACGGAACGAACTGGCGCAAGGCTGTTGGCTAAGGGATGGCGCACAGTGTACGCGCGTCAGGACGAAGTGAGACTATTCTGGATGTGGTACATGACGGACATGGGAAGGTCAAAGTTGGTAGGGTTCTCGGTTGACGTTTTAAAACGCATTTAACTGGCGGAAAAACCAGATCGTTCGAGTACAAAGAAAAGATAAATGATGATGTGAGGGATGAAACCAAGGATAAGAAAGTACGGTGATGTAGTAAGGAGGTCACCGAGGTGAGAAACAGGAAAGGGTGAGAGAGACAGACGAAGATGAGGTTGTTTGGGGAGAGTAGAACTTGATGTACCAAGACTAGTCTATAGTGTGAGGGACTAATTTGGAAGAAAGCTGAGCGAAATATTTTGGGGCGTAGTTTCAGCGAGATCAGTGTGGTTCTTTAAAACAGGGAGGAGAACCGGGAAGTGAATCTTGGAAAGAGAAAAATGTCGCAATGTGACCAGGCGAGAAAGTATTTGATGTGGGCGGGACAGCGCTCTGTAAGGTCATGCGGAGAGTGGAGGAACTAGTAGAAATAGACACGTGACAGATACATTACTGACGCATGAGCGATCAGTCGGGATGGCAAGCGTGACGATTGAAGCAATGGTTATACAGAGGTCCAGGATTGTTGAGTTAGGGAAAGAAACATAAAAACACTTAACTTCCAAGGTAGATCATGACCGACATAGAATGGGCCAGGAAGGAGACTCCTGGTCGTGGTACTTGGGGACGTAGAAAGAGGGGTCCCAGAGTTGGTGAATGAGATAAGGCAAGAGGAGGGCAGAGCGGAGAATCTAAGTAAAGGAAAAGCATTGCGGGCGGAAAAGGCCTGACAAGGGCTCATCAGCTTCAATTGGACGGAAGGCCAGGGAGATGGAAAGAAAGAAACAGAAGTAGATGACGTGACTGACGTAGGATGAATAAAGACGGGAAGTACGATTGGTGCACGATTCTGAGTACGGCGATTCGGGCCGTGATTATCTAGAGCGGGGACATCCAGGTTGGTTGAGCGCGGGAAAGCAACATAATAGCGAGGAATTGAACGAAATAGAAAAGCAGTTGTCAGCTGGAATAAGCTTTCAGAGTTGAGAAAACAGCAGTTTGGCGTAACTGTGGTTGGCAAAAAGATAAAGTAGAATGGTGGGGCGTGGCGATTCGTAGAGCGGCAGTTTCAGAGCAGTAGAGTAAGGGAAGACGAGAAGATATAGCAAGGAATTCAATGAAATAGAAAAGCACCGATCCGCTGGAAGAAAGCTAGAACTACGAGAAAGCTACAGAGTTTATCGTAACAATGGTTAGCGAAGTGATAGGGTAGAATGGTGAGGCGTGGCGATTCGGACTGTAGAGTGGAAATCCAGAGCGGTAAATTGAGGGAAGACAAGAAAATATAGCTAGGAATTCAATGAAATAGAAAAGCACCGGTCTGCTGGAAGAAGGCTACAAATAGGAGAAAGCTACCGAGTTTGATCTGGTTGGCGAAGTGATAGAGTAGAATGATGGAGCGTGGCGAATCGGACTGTAGAGCGAGGAGTCCCAGAGCGGTAGAGTGAGGAAAGACAAGAGAGCGGAGCGGGGAAGACAGAGAAGCGTGCTGGAAGAAATCTACAAATAGGAGAAAGCTACCGAGTTTGATCTGGTTGGCGAAGTGATAGAGTAGAATGGTGGAGCGTGGTGAATCGGACTGTAGAGCAAGGAGTCCCAGAGCGGTAGAGTGAGGAAAGACAAGAGAGCGGAGCGGGGAAGACAGAGAAACGGGCTGGAAGAAATCTACAAATAAGAGAAAGCTGCAGAGTTTGACGTGGTTGGCGAAGTGATAGAGTAGAATGGTGGAGCGTGGCGAATCGGACTGTAGAGCGAGGAGTCCCAGAGCGGTAGAGTGAAGAAAGACAAGAGAGCGGAGCGGGGAAGACAGAAGCGGGGCCCAACTGGGCGGGGCCGGACGGGGAGGGCCGGTGTGGGGCGCAGTTTGTGACCCAAGGGCAGCGTGTGTACGACTGCGCTCGCCAGCCGCCCCGACGCGCTCGGCCGCGCTGCCTTGGACCGCTCCGCCCGAGGGGCCGACCCGCAGAGTTTCTGTAATTTACACTTGCTCCCCTTCCACACTCTGATTTTCGGGCGCAGCGGAATCTGCATGCCTGAAGCCAGAGTTAAATGGAGGGTCAACGGAGGTCGCGAGTTGGGGATGCTGTTTCAGTAATCGAACACTGCGGACTGGACACTTGAATTACGAGTAGCTTAGAGTTGTGCCGTTTTCCGTAATTATATTTACAACTCAAAATGTGCTGATGGCATTGTTTTATTCTACCTTCGTCATCTCGCTTAATCTATGCGCTATAATTGCACAAGTACTGATGGTGGAAGTTGGGTGGGAAAGGTATGTTATGAATCTGTACATTTTGGATGTTGATGAAATCAACAACTGATGAGTATTTTTTCCAATAATTGTCTATGTTGGAAAATTGTAAAAAAAAGGGTCGAGTGGGGAAGATGTGCTTTTGAAGGAAAAGTGGGAATGTGATAGGTAGTGCTCCTTAGTGACATTGTACCATCGTGACGAAGAAACACTGGAATCCAAAACAAAATGTATTGAATACTCCCCCTCCCCAATGAGAAAAAATACTACGATTTTGTTCGTCTTGAACTGCTCTTTTGATCACTTTTCCCAACATCAAAACAACGATATCTTAAAGGAATCCCAAGCACAGTACACATCTGTCCCACAGTCTGGGGTACTTGAGAGGTTGTTTCAAAAAACTTTGATAATACCATGAAAAATTCGTTTTTTAAACGTCTAGCGAGTGATTAACAATTTACCAAAACAATCCTAAATGATACAATTTATAAAATTCAATTTTTTAGTTAATGTACACGCACTAGAAACCGACGTAGTTGAATTTTACTGAAGATGGTACGCAATTACCTCACTCTACCCCACTCCCACTAACATGACTGAACTGAATAAATGTAAATAGTAATAAAATATATTATGCAATGTCATTTTGATAATAAAGGTTCTTTGCTACTTATTGATGTACTTGATGTTTGCGAAAAAACGCAGAAACGCAGAGGATAGGTATTAACATATTATTCTTTATAAGAATAATTCAGTGTTGAATTAAAATATCATAAAAAAACGCTAAATTAATTTTCCAGTTCACTTCTACTAACATTTGATACCCTGTGACAATTCGAATTTCAAAAATAATGGCCCGGAGCTCCGATTTGCACGTCTCCTGTAGACGGACGATTTAAGAAATTTTAGCCAACGTGGGCATGCCCACAGCAGCTCTAACACACCAGAAGCTCCTGTGTACATGCACGAGTTCCCTAAACCTCACGGAATCATTTCTTAAAAGCAGGCGTGTAAATCGGGTTCAAACTTCCTTACTCTTCTCACAATGAATAGTGGTCATTACAAAGCAAGTATTAGTGCCGCTCACCGCGCAGGGGGGGCGAGGAGCTTTTGACACAATCCTTTTGCAGCCACGAGGACCAGAGACCTGTGGCCTCCCTGAAAATTTAGAGGGCCTTACCTAATAAAATATGGTACTTCCATGAATATGAAGAATTCCTTATTTGTCACGCCTTATTTATTAGGCTGACAATTTGGGTAATTGATACACGACATTTCAAGGAGGGGCTCTCTAAACCATCCGGCAAATGTGTAGATGGAACAAAAAAATCAATGATATTAATAATTGAAGCTAAAATTTCATTGTCGGTGCAGTATGTTTTATTTATTTCTTAGTAAAGTAAGTCGTATGTTAATCAAAAGGTTTTATCTTAGCAACACTAAGCTTCAAAGGACTCATATATTGAAAAAAAACGTTTCTTCTCTCATTAAAAGCTCTAATTTCGAAGAACTGATTTTATTGATGTGAACAATCTCTACCTTTAATATTGTTGTCAGATAATTGTGTAGAATGTTTCACAAATTCAGAGAGTTCAACGATTTTTACACACAAGCTTTGCTCTATTCTAAAAAATATAATCGAAAAATCAGGAGCAGTTTGCAAATAAATTGCCATTTTGCTGCAGCATTATATAACTTTCTCTATTCTCTATGTAATATGCGAAAATGTAATAATCGACTTTCCTGTATAAATATTTGTATTTAATGATAAAACCTCTGACATTTGCATGTTAAAAAAGGTTAATATATTTTCATAACCTAGTAATGTGTTGACCTTTATTATAATGTTTTAAAATACTACAAATGTTTCTTTTGTAGTATTAAAAAATTTATTTTGAACGATCAGTTTTCAAGACAATACTCCAAAATGTATTTTTACCCAAAGGCAAAGGATCTGTAATATCTCAAGTTATAACAAACACTTGTAATAAATTGCATCAGATTTCCAACAAAAAGTACAAGAGAAACTATATCAATGATTTTTAACATCATAAAAACATAGATATCTAAAAAAGGAAGCGATTTATCAATGACTTTATGATACCTCCTCTTAGTAATTCTAGAGCTAATACAATAGGAAATCCACAGGGGCCAAGGAATGTGGTCGGCTTTCTCTCTTGTCATAGATTCCGCAAGACTATAGTCCAACACTGAACTCCGACCTTATAGCTCTAAGATGCGTAGTAGAACAACATTTTTATTCATCCCTTTTAACTGTCCTCTACCTAAATTATTTTTCTACGAAAATCCGTCTGTTACACAAATTTGAATCCTTTTTTAATACCAGCAACAAAACTAAGATTACACCTATTCGAAAATAATGAGTAAACTATTCATTCATTTTAGTTGATTATATGTTCACGGCAGAGCACAACAGCATGTTAAGTAAGTGAGGTGGGAGATTGCTTGGAAACTTTTCAGCTCTTCCTCCGGGGACGAGGCGTTGCACTTAGCGCAAGCAAACTCAGTTAGCGCCAGCGTCTGCCGGTGCATCGCGCAAGGTGAAGCCGTGTAACCGCTTCGCTCCGCGCGCTTCCGCCGTCACTATTAGCTCCACCGCAGTCCCAGATGCATCACATCCGCTGCTGCCTCCGACGGGTAGAGCTGCCGCCAGCCGCGCCACCGTCGCCAACGCCACTCACCGACGTCATTGCAGTGGCCACCGAGTCTACGTCTGTCATCATCGTCGCTGTCGTCGTTGTTAACCATAAGGCACCAACACTTCCGCATCCAGTGGCTTCACTGTTCTAGCGCCGTACCCAGCTCCACAGCTCACAAGTCGCCAGCCACCTCTGATGCTAATTTGTAAGCCATTTAGGCATAACTGGAATGAATGTATTATTTGATTGATACAGGAGTCCTGATTTTGATTGTGTGAAATGAATAATGACGCTGTAATGGTGAAAACTACAGACTTTCGAGTAAATCTGTGGTGAACCGGCTTTATCTACCACAAATTCCACATGGATTGCTCGGGGTCTGAACTTCGATCTCAGAGGCGAAAGGCAAATGGTCACAACACTATGGGACGCGTTTGCATAGCCGCCACTTCCTTTACCATTATCTCCCTGGTGCAGTTTCCACTGA
The DNA here is from genome assembly GCA_011170035.1 of Teleogryllus occipitalis. Classification (NCBI taxonomy): domain Eukaryota; kingdom Metazoa; phylum Arthropoda; class Insecta; order Orthoptera; family Gryllidae; genus Teleogryllus; species Teleogryllus occipitalis. The sequence continues at coordinate 57,585 of BLKR01002436.1, read as the reverse complement.
CAACCTCAGACCCTTCGCACTGACGATGCTTTCCAACCACCGACTACTACAATCACCGACACCTTCTGCAACACCTCTCTGTTACAATTATTGTAACAGAAGGGGGTTGAATATTGCCTCCTTCGCAGCCACCTATACCGTCGTTGAACCGCCGCCAACATCTCCTTTGGTATCAACGCAACTGTTTTACTCAACTGCCCCACAACAGTCTCATAGCTACCATAGCAACGGCGCTCACCGTCCCTACCCTATCACTGTCTCTACCAACACTATCTCCATTTCTTCACAACCGCCACCGCCACCGCCACCTCTACCAACATCGCCACCACTACCACTGTAATGACTCATTCGTCAGAGCGTCAAGTTACGTTTTCATCGATTTAAGGTCGATTTCGTCTTTGAGAAATAATGGAATTATTCAACAAAAAATAAATAACAAATTAATTTGAACACTTGTCATACAACAACTTAAATTACAACAACTTATTGAACACGTAGAAGTAATTACTGCTATAATTCCTAGCTTAACATGCATGCATTTGCATGAACTCACATTACTGTGTATCTGAGAATATTGCATCTTGTCTCCATGACCTCGCAGGGCATTCTGCTTCATTATTCTATAATAATACCCCGTTGCTAGAAGAAGACAACTGACAATGATAACTCGCTAGGTTACACAACCACCACCATCGTCTGCCTCCTTCTTTACACCTATCGCCACTATAGGCTTCACAAGTTCACAATCACCATCACCATCACATTATCCTCCACCACTACCATTATCACCCACTACCATCGCCTTCACCAACGTACCGAGAAAGGAGACCCAGGGCATCAACTGATGATAAGACGGAGGCAGTTTTTAGACACTAGTTTATCAGCTAGGTCGAATTCAGTCGCTGTCTGGGGAAGAATTCTAGCGGCCGACTGCTCTAATCGGCAGTTCTCCGTGCTTTCTCCTATCAACATCGGGTGAATACCGGAGTAGTACCCTAAGAAATGGGCTGTGGACCGCGCGTGATCTTACCTTCCTCCTATCTCACCCCTTACACCCACACACACATACACACACACACACACACACACACACACTAACATGCAGTACACTACCCGGCTTCTCGGGAGACGGCTCGGAAACCGAGAACTTTCTCGGCTGGGGCGGTGCCGGGCTGGTGGGAGATACCTGATTTGGGAAAACCCCGCTAGACGACGGCAGGACGGCGTTGTATCTCGCCATCCAGCTTGGGAAGATCACCGCCACCTCCCGCGATAAAAATATGCAGTACACATACGGGACTAATGACCTTAGCACTTGACGCGCCCGGAATCAACAAGAATCAATCAATCATCTTTCACCAATGCCCTCTTCCCTCGATCACTGTCTCCACCCCATAAAACTACCATCACCCCCACCTCCCTTCTCACCGTCACCGTACCTCCCCGCCGCCATCTTGGCGACCGCCGCCGCCACCGCTGCTCGGGCCAGCGGCGCGGCGTGGCGCCACCTGGGAGGCTAAGAAGGGTGTTTTGCATATGCATGAACGACGCGGCGCGGCGCGGGCGAGAGCACGTGGTGCGAGGGGCGGGCGCCCCGGGGGCGCATCGTGGTGTCAGCTACGTGGCGTAACCGAATCACGCGCGCCCGCCGCAAAGAAACCGGGAACGCGGCAGAGGCGGCGCGGGAGCAAGTGGGAGTGGAGTCTCTGTGAGGGAGTTTAGGGTCTCCACGGATGCCCAACTTGACAACTCGTGGCCAAGCTGATTTGCGTTAGTGTTACCAATGGGAGAGTAAGCATAGAGGACAATCTATGATTGTTCGTGTTTACCGCTTTCAATTTTTTTTAGATAGTTGAAAATCACTGATACTGTTTATGATATACTTTTTGTTCACAATCTGATGCCATTTGGTTCCTAGATACTAGGTTTGAGATATTACTGCGTCTTTGATTGTGGGTAAAAAAGGCACGACTATTCACAGGAAAGCTCAAAATCAGAAAAAAAATCATTTTGGAAATGTTTCTAGTATTTTAAATCTTAAATGGTTAAACACATTGCGAATTAATGCAGGTACATCAGTCTTTATTTGACAAAATATTTTTTAATTATAATAATTAATAATAATTTGTCATTAAAGTTAAATACAAATATTATTGTGAAAAGTGGTGTTTCAATTGGAGAACATAAAGAACGAGACGATGTTTTTTGTTTCAATGAGTAAACATATAGTGTATTACGAGATGATTCAATTAATTAATTAGCAAAAATTGCCTAATGTTTCAAAAACAAAATATCAGCTGTCTGCTTCTGAGGCCCACTTTGGTGACACCCGGTGCCACTAACACCGGCATTGACAAGTTTAACGAAGAAAATAAGTGGTGTGCATTGCTTGATGGGGGGGTGACTACCACAGGGGGTTGTTTCGCTATTGGGTTGTGAGAGGGAAGAATTCAAGGCAATGGAAACTGGACGAATTCGTGAAATATACTGTAGCATATTAGTTTGTTCCTGCCTGGCAACAGGAGTTGTTGGGGAATGTGAAAATAAATAATCAGAAATCTTTGAGAGGGCGATGGAAGCAGACCTACTTAGCAGATCCACGAAGCTATAGTAGATGGGCTGTGGGTAGTTTATAAATTACCATACGTACTGGATGTACTGCAGCATAAATAATAAAAGTGTGATGTTCAGAAAGGGATTTAATTTCTGAGAAAGAGTTGACTGGTGATCAGCTGGTCCATGTGTGAGTTTGGCATCGCTGACGATCGCTACACCACCGTCAACCCTTTTGTCCAATTTCACTTTGAGTTTCACGGATTTTCAACTCTGGTAAGCAGTCTTAATACTACACTATTGCGCCTAAGTGCAAAGGGACTTGGAGCAACATCTACGTACATGGCGCTGAAGGCGGTGACTTCATGTTCCACTTGAGGCTTTGGTCATTTTAGCCATGCGAAGGCTTCTCATATCACCTTGTGTAGCTGAATCATCAATCTGAATCATCAATCTATTCCCAAGCATTCGTTTCTCACTATTCCTCACCTGCATTACCATCCCTACTTCCATCTGAGCAGTGGAAGGCAATGGCTAATCACCAATGTCATCACCTCCAGTATTATCTAGGTTTCATATGTTGCTAACCACGCTATTTTGGTACTTTTACGAATAACTATAGTATAGTAGAACATATTGTTCTACATACTGTAGTACACGTGTGTACAAAGGATTCTGGAGCATGCGTAGATTACACTGTTCCGCCATACTTCATTAACAGGTTTTACTGTCTTCGACGAAATAAATGAAATCCGTCTACAAACGGAAGGACATTAAGAGATACTGTAATAAAAGTCAAGGGAATAGAGGGGCATAAAGACGTAAGCCTGCTTCCTCATCTAAGCTTGAGGAACTAGAACATCACTCATTATCCTTATTCGACAACCAAAATATTGGAATCCGTTTAAAAATAATATTTTCGCTTATGCAAAATCTCGCCAGGTACGACATCAATTTCACCTCGAGGTACAGCAGATGCACGAGATGGAGAGGTGAACGAGGAACAACATCGGCGCTCAACTGCAGTGAGCCAGCCCGCCGGCCGCAGCGCTGCACGTTGCCTGCGCGAAAAGAACGCGGGAAGACGCCCGGATTGATTGATGTTTTCGTGTTTCTGGGCGCGTCAATTGCTTTGGTCTTTAGTCCCGTTAGGGTAGTCCATGTTCTTTTCTCGGGAGATGGCGGTGATCTCCCCCCGCCGGATGGCGAGATCCGGCGCCGACCTACCGTCGGCTAGTGGGGTTTCCCCCTAACCAGGACTCTCCCACCAGCGGGGAACCACGCCAGCCGGAAGAAGCTCTAAGCTCCCGACCGGTCTCCCGGAATATGTGGCAGTGTAGTGCATGTTAGTGTGTGTGTGTGTGTGTGTAAGGGGAGAGGATAGAACAAGGAAGAGGAAGGAAAGTCCGCGCGCGGTCTGTGGCTTATTTTGTAGGGTACTGCTTCGGCATTCGCATGGTCTTGATCGGAGAAACCACGGAAAACTACCGATTAGAGCAGCCGGCCGCTAGAATTCTCCTCCAGACAGCGACTGAATGCGATCTAGCTGTAAAGCTAGTGTCAAAAATCCTACTCGAACCTAGGACCTCCCGGTCAGAGGCGCTGCAGTGACATCAGTTGATGCACTGAGCTACCGCTCCCGGTGAAGGCGCCCGGAGGGAGAGCGGCGTGGGCGGCGACACAAACGCGCGAGGAGCCGCGCTCGCGCGTGGAATGCGCGGCGCGACGTCGCCCGGGCATCTCCCGCTCCGGCGCCGAGACCTCGGGAGGCGTCGCACGACGACGCGAGAGAGCGCCCTGCCGCCCCGAGTGCGCGAAACCGCGACGCCAGAGGATTCGCGTAAGCGCGTTAGCGGCAGCGCGACCCAGAGAGAGGAGTCGTGTTAACGTCTGTGCAACGACGTTATGTCTAATACCCTGAGGAACGCCTGATTTAAGATTTAACCATTTGTCTCTTACCGCAAGAAAATTTCGTTTAAAATTGAGACGGGGAGGAAGGAAAAAGGAGTACTTTTTTCACTAGAGAAGCAACAAAAGGAAACTCACAAATAATTCGTAATAAACATCATCAAAATAAATACCATCAATGTGGAATGGCATTATTTTTATCATAAAAGTAACTGTCCAACTATGAGAAAATACAACTTATTAAAATACAGTAATAAAGGTTACATATTATTTCAATTCTGGGAAGAAATTTGTGAATTCAGTTAACTTCAGTGAGTTTCGCTTCTTTCGTCTAGTTAATGTAACATATAAGCAATATGTAATAGTTTCAGTAAAAACGTTCACGATTCAAGTATGTTAATGAATTAAATAGTTACTCTATTCATAACGTGATATATTATTTATTATTGGAGTTTTTTTTAATTCATGTTTTGTGTTAATAGGTTTTCCTCTTGCTAATGTCACTATAGCTCATGAGTGATATAATGAGTAGATAATATCGATTATGATTATGAGAATAATGATGGAGAAATGGAGGACGCAAGATAAATGGGAGTATAGAAATCCAGCAAAGCGCTGACTTTGTGGATTGACCGAGCAACAATACCGTGCCTCTGCGCTGGACGGAGCCATTATGCCACTATCCCCTTTTCAGGTGTGCTTACAAGAGGAGAAACTTCCATTTCCAAAATTACATAACCTCATCGCACGGAATAAGTCTCTAGCCTTGTAAAGTGCGACAGGAATGTGTATCTGCAGTGGCACCTTGCTGTTGAGAGAGTTCCAAAGAAAACCTGTGTTGATTGCACGGCTGTAGCTTGTGACAAAAGAAAACGTAAATTGCGTCTCAATACAAGCATAATAGATCCTGGAAATGATGTCCCATTCACTTGTTTCCCAGTGTTCTGGTTGCTACCGACATAAATGCAATGTTTAATAGGAGACCCTGGCTCGGTCTAGTGCGGAGAGACTTTCCTGGAGCACGTTGTTATGGTGTTTTTTTTTGTCAAGTTTTACTACCCACTCTCATACTCGTTTATATCCTTAATGACTTTCATTCCTACATCACATCACAGATTCCAATTGTGACATTAGGTGTAGCTTTTTCTGCCACCATTCTGGTAACACAAGTGGTTATCAGATTTCCTCTCACAGTTTTGTGAGTTTTCTATCAGCTCACCTCTTCTCATCTACCCGAATTAGCGCCAACATCTCCCACAGCTATTTTATTTTCGCAAAGTTTGCTATATTTTTTTTCGCGTCCGCTCATTCAGAGAACACAGAGTCAATATGCCTATAACATCAAACCTAAAATATGAATACTCCTTTTGTCATTTGTAAAACATTTAGAGTGAAATGAATATTTTACTGTTCATTTAAACACTTTTATATTTTCACATCGTAAATTACATTGTCACCATCTACATAATGACACCATACACCTATTTTACTCTTACATTTTCATATTATATATTATTCATATTAAAATTAATTAGAAGAGGATTTTTAAATTTCTCCGCAAAGAATAACCATACAAAGCAATGGAACTGAAGGAAATAATTTAAAAGCTAATACGATTGAAACAATTGATTTGCGGTGCATTTAGCAATCTAGTCTTGTTCGGTAACAACACCGCCGATTTTGTATCAACAACACGACCTTATCTTTTGGTATTGTTTCCGATACTAGACATTACGAAAACAAAGTATCGATACGGCTTCTATCGAAAATATAGTCATGTCCCTTACCAGCAGCTACATCCTCTACTGACGGTCAGTCCCATATACACCGTCTCTATCATTCGACCTCCCTCCACCATTGGGTCTATCCGAAGCGGCGTTCCCAGGGCTCGCTTCCACTCCCCCGATGACGCGCGCGCTGCGCTCGACCACCCCCGCCCCCGCCCCCGCCCCGGCCGCGCCCCGCCCCACGCAGCGCCGCGGTGACAAATTGCCGAGTGTATGAAATGTGTATTTCCGGACCTGTGATTGCATGCAATTTTAGCGTGACGACGCTAATGGTACAATATGTTGCAATCTCGCGCGCTCCGCGTCGCGGCCCCGGGCGGCGCACTCGCCAGCGGGAGGGGGAGGGGGAGGGGGCCCTGGATTGCACTGGGACCCCGAGCAAGGGAAGTTCCTATACTTGGCTCGACACAATATTTGGCTTCAATACAACGAAAGATAGAAGTAGAGTAATTTTATCATATTATCGAACAGTATGTATAGGAACATTATCAAATGGAGAGTAACGACCCTTAAATATAAACTGATATCCATGCATTTAAAAAAGAAATATAAAATGTCCTGTACTTACCATTTAAATAATATGGATTTAATTAATATTAATAACCGTTTTAATAATATGGATTAAATAATATCCGTACATGGTATTCGTGTCACGTGCATCCGTATGTCATTCAAGATTACACCACTTCTCGTCCACCAATCGAGACAAACGAGGTGTCATTCAACGCGGCTCGGTCTCCTGAAAGGGAACTGATGTTTTGTCTTCGGATCCACCCACAATATTTTTAGGAATTTGTGCAAAAACGTGTGTTTGTGCTTTTTTAGCGCTGCGATCTAGCGGGAGCCGCGCGAACTACGTGATCTAGCGCCACGGCACACAGGTGATGAATGGCACAGGCCGCTAGAAATTGTGTTACCTGGACGCCAGTGTTCACAGTGCACGATGCAGGGCTTGAATCGCTCGGAAGGAAAATGTTATTCGCCAGTGCTGCCATCCCTAAGGATAATTATCGATTTGTAGGTCAATTTTGTTTTGTCCAGTGTTTTTGATAGTGCATCTAATCCCCTTTTTGTAGGGTAATTAATACTACACAATAAGCCACATAATATAAACAATTAAATTCCAATATAAATCTATAAGAACGGAATGGTATGTTTTGGAATATGAGATTGCAAATGTACAAATGTACTTTAACTAGTTATAACGTGTGAGGCATTTTGCAGAGCATAGCGTAGAGAAATCGTTAGCAATCTCTCGACCAATGGCGGGTGAAGTCGAAAATGAGTTTCATCACAACGTTTAGATCAAAATGGAAGAAGTTTGGAAATGTGGGAACAATGGGTGCTAAATACTCATAATGCCACATCTTCTTGATTTGCGTTTATTCGGCTAGAGCAGTCCATCAATCACTGATCCTCTTCTATATGTATCTATCTATCTATCTATCTGTGTATATATATATATATATATATATATATATATATATATATATATGTGTGTGTGTGTGTATATATATATAATTAAATAAATATAACCAATATATGTGATTAACGCCGCCAAAAATTTCCTCGACCCCCCCCCATCCCCTCCCGTCCCTCGACGTTACCTTCTCTATCATTCCATCCCGTCTCAAACGCTTCGTTCCGATCCCCACACCGGCTTCGCTCCGGCTTCGTTCCAGCCCCCGCTCCGACTTCGCTCCGACTTCGCTCCGACTTCGCTCCGACTTCGCTCCGACTTCGCTCCGACTTCGCTCCGACTTCGCTCCGACTTCGACTTCGCTCCGACTTCGCTCCGACTTCGCTCCGACTTCGCTCCGACTTCGCTCCGACTTCGCTCCGACTTCGCTCCGACTTCGCTCCGACTTCGCTCCGACTTCGCTCCGACTTCGCTCCGACTTCGCTCCGACTTCGCTCCGACTTCGCTCCGACTTCGCTCCGACTTCGCTCCGACTTCGCTCCGACTTCGCTCCGACTTCGCTCCGACTTCGCTCCGACTTCGCTCCGACTTCGCTCCGACTTCGCTCCGACTTCCGACTTCGCTCCGACTTCGCTCCGACTTCGCTCCGACTTCGCTCCGACTTCGCTCCGACTTCGCTCCGACCCCCGACTTCCCCGACTTCGCCCGACTTCCCCGACTGGCTCTCCGACTTCCTTCTTCGCTCGACTTTGCTCCATTCCGCTCCACCCCCGCCCGCCCCCGTCCGCCCCTGCCCGCCTCCTCGTCCGCCCCTTCGCCCGCCCCCGCTCCGCCCCCGTCCGCCCCCGCTCCGCCCTCGCTCCGCCCCCGCTCCGCCCCCGCTCCGCCCCCGCTCCGCTCCCGCTCCGCCCTCGCTCCGACTTCACTAGACTTCATCGACTTCAGCTCCGACTTCGCTCCGACTTCGCTCCGACTTCGCTCCGGCTTCGCTCCGGCTTCGTTCCAGCCCCCGCTCCGACTTCGCTCCGACTTCGCTCCGACTTCGCTCCGACTTCGCTCCGACTTCGCTCCGACTTCGCTCCGACTTCGCTCCGACTTCGCTCCGACTTCGCTCCGACTTCGCTCCGACTTCGCTCCGACTTCGCTCCGACTTCGCTCCGACTTCGCTCCGACTTCGCTCCGACTTCGCTCCGACTTCGCTCCGACTTCGCTCCGACTTCGCTCCGACTTCGCTCCGACTTCGCTCCGACTTCGCTCCGACTTCGCTCCGACTTCGCTCCGACTTCGCTCCGACTTCGCTCCGACTTCGCTCCGACTTCGCTTCGACTTCGCTCCGACTTCGCTCCGACTTCGCTCCGACTTCGCTCCGACTTCGCTCCGACTTCGCTCCGACTTCGCTCCGACTTCGCTCCGACTTCGCTCCGACTTCGCTCCGACTTCGCTCCGACTTCGTTCCGATTTCGCATCCCACTCCCACTTCGCCACCGACTTCAGCGCCACCTTCGCCCCTGCCTGTGCCTTTGCCACATATTTCACCTTAGTCTCTGCCTTCGCCTTCGTCCCTGTTTTTGCCTTTATCCTGCCTTTATCGCCTCCCGCCTTCGCCTCCGTTGCCTTCCCCGCTGCATTCTTCGCGTCCACCGACGCCTGGGGCCAGCCGGCGCCAGGCGCCAGTGCGCCGCGGCCGATAAGGAGAAAATTACCCCGACCATTACGCTTGTTTATGAATTTGTCAAAACAGGCGCGTAAATCAATCTCCAGTCGCCAGCCTGGCACAGATTTTTTAAGCGCATGCATCATGCTTTTATCGGGAAGCGTTGACGGCCGTACAGCCCCGTGCAGGAGTCGCTCGTTCAGGTCTCCGTCAGCAGCTGACAAGATGGAACGCAATACTTAGGAAATATAATGGCGAACAGGATGTGATGGATCGTTGTAGAACAGTTTCGAGGTCGGTTACTGTAATTAGCACCGTTATCGCACGACTCTTTTGTGCACGGCAATGCAAGTTTAACACGAATATCTCCGATTCATTTTCCTATGATATAAGTAAATACAGGGTACATTACATTATTAATTACCACGGTATTCCGTATTGCGTGGTGTGATGCTTTTGATATTTAGTACGTTAAAAGAACTAGTTTGAAAACGATGTTTCGAAAGCGAAGATGGGAAAATGAGAATCATCAGAGTATACTTCATATTGTGGCCACCAGGCATAACCCACAAAATGTAAGAGGTGGCTTTCGGTAGGAACGAACTTAAATGGTCAATTGAGTCTCGAAATTCGTGATTTTCGAGTGAAGAGTCGCACCCCAGTTACTTACATATTATGTCATTATTTTATGTGCAATTCTCTAGTTGCTTGTACTGCTTCTTTTTTTAACATATCTTGTCTTGAAATACCTGTTTCTTAAGAGTGACGTTTAGAACGTCCGCGGTTTGGCGTCGTCTTTACGATATCAGACGATCATACATCATATAAACAAAGTACTAGAGAAATACTATGTGATAAAAAGCGATTGCTTATGCACGAAGAATATTTTAATTTGAAATAAAGTTGTACCCTTAACTAACAAACATGGCACGTTTTTGTCATTGTGGTCGTTGTTGCCTTAGCATTTTCCCCTTCTTGTTATTTATTCTTATCTTCCTTTATTACCATTTTCATTTCAATAATTCATAAACACTCTGGATCTTTGAAAACTCAGACATACACTGTAATGACTCTGTATAATTGTCCAATCTCTAAAGATTAGTGGCAATTTTTTTAAAAAAATGCTTATTTAATGCACATTTCTTTAATGACATTAAATGCTAGTTTTATCTGCACAAGTCTTTGAGTGCAGACATGTGTAGATCAACAGAGTGAATAATCCTCAGAGAAACTGTGAATTGTTAATTTCCTATTCTTGATTAAGAAAAACTAGACGAGACAACATACGTATTGCATTGTGTCTGAACAAGAGAAATATCGTACGTTCCATTCGCTACGCAAGCTGCGAACTTCGCAAGAACTCTCGCTCCCATATTTCTCGTTAAGAACAATTCATCACTTTTTGCTGGTTACGTATGACACACGCCTTCACAGCTGGCTGACCAAACAAAAAACCTCACAAAGAATGAAAACGATGCACCAGCTATCGACATGGGTGGCAACCGGAAGTGTCAGGGCGATTAGTGCCTTCCGGTGAAACGGCATATCGCACACAATAGCATCACGGATGTACAGAGGCTTTCATTTGTTACAAACTACTCTTTTCTGTTTTTAAATAGGTGGATTTATGAAAGAAAAATAAGATAATACATTTATGAAAACATTGAATCATCAGCGATATATTCACACAAAAGGGAATATTGTAAATTCTATAATAAATTTTTGAACTTACGTTTTAATCTTTCATCAAGAGAGAATATTTTAGCCATGACAAGCAAAATATATATTTTTTTTTTTTTACAAAGGCACAGTTGCTAGTGTTTATGGGGCTAAGACCGTACTGAGAACACTTTTAAATTAGCAAGTACCTCATCCACCCAGTTTTCGTTACGTCCAATAACATCAGCCTATACCTACACTTTCAGAATCAACCTTCACGCCAATATTCTACTCCTCCTCCACAAGGCTCCTTTGGAGAAAGCATTTTCGGTCGCGACTGTACACGGAGCTGAAGGCGACGAGCCAGTCTTCGGCATACATTAGGCGCGGCCGGGCATTTTTGTGCGTCCTAATAGCGTTATATGGGCAAGGATTTCCAATGCTAATTTATAGCAATGGACGCTATAAGCGCGCTCGTCGCCCTGATGGGAGCCTGCCCCCGCTCCGCGCCTCAGTTACGCAAATTGCCGACGGGCGGCGCCAACGTCGCACGCGCGCTTCGCTGATGAAATCGCCGCCGCCGCCGCCGCCGCTGCCGGGCGCAGGCCCTCGCAGCAATTACCTGGACGAACGCCGCGCGGCCGCGCCCCGCTCCGCCAGCCAGGCGCCTGTCCTGCTCCCCGCTCCGCCCCGCCCCCTCGCCCAGCTCCACCCCGACGCCTCTGCTGCTCCCCGCTCCGCCCCGCCCCCTCGCCTAGCTCCACCCAGACGCCTCTCCTGCTCCCCGCTCCGCCCCGCCCCCCTCGCCTAGCTCCACCCAGACGCCTCTCCTGCTCCCCGCTCCGCCCCAACCCCTCGCCTTGCTCCACCCCGACGCCTCTGCTGCTCCCCGCTCCGCCCCGCCCCCCTCGCCCAGCTCCACCCCGACGCCTCTCCTGCTCCCCGCTCCGCCCCGCCCCCCTCGCCCAGCTCCACCCCGACGCCTCTCCTGCTCCCCGCTCCGCCCCGCCCCCTCCCCCAGCTCCACCCCGACGCCTCTGCTGCTCCCCGCTCCGCTCCGCCGTGCCCCGCCCCCCGTCGTTCAGCTCCGCCCCGTCCTTTCTCCTCTTCCCCACCCACCCGCCCTGTCACTCCCTACCCCGCCGTAATGCGCCGTTCCGCCCGCATCACTTCTCCGCACCCTGTCCGTTTCCCATCCCGCCAGCCAGGCGCCTGCTTCCCATTCCATCCCGCCTTGCCCCGCCCCGCTCCATCCCGTCCACAACATTTCTTTACACCCCGTTTGTCTTTCATCCCGCTCCGCCAGCTAGGTCCTCCCCCGCTCCACCCCGCTTCCCGCCGCGCAGCGCGGCTACGATATTTCTTCTCTTACCCACCCATCTGCCCAGTCACTCCCTACCCCGCCTCGCTCCGACACTCCCGCATCACTTTTCCGCACCCTGTTCGTTCCCATCCCGACAGCTAGGCGCCTGTTTACCCCTCCCCCCGCCCTGCCCCTCCTCGCCGTTGCCCTTGCCCGCCCCGCTACATCCCGCCCACATAATTTCTTCACACCCCGTTCGTCTCGCATCCCGCTCCGCCACCTAGGAGCCTACTTTCCGCTCCACCCCGCCCCCCGTCACTCAGCTCCGCTGCGGCATTTCTTCTTTTACCCACCCACCTGCCCTGGAGTTGCCTTTCTCCTTAAGCATCATCCGGTCCGTTTCACTTTGCCACATCCTATCTCTGCCCACTCCACCTCGTTCCACCTTCCCCCAACTCGGCTCTGCTCTGACAGGTCGTCTCTTTTCCCTCCACCCTGACCCATTCTACTATGCTATGCTCCGTCCCGGCCCCCTTCACTTCGCCTCACTTGTCTCCCAATCACCTCCTCTCTAACATTTCTTCTCTAACCCACCCATCATGGCCCACTCTACTACGCCATACTCCGACCTCCCCGTTTCACTTCGCTCCATCCTGTCTCCCTTCCCACTCCGTCCCTCCCGTATCCCATCGTTAGCTCCGCTCCTACCTTTCTTCTCTCTCCTACCCACTCCGTCGCACTCTACTAGGCCACGCTCTGTCCCACTCTGTCTCTCGGTTCCGCCCCGCCGACGCTCAACCCCCTCCGTCCCTCTTCCTCCTTTTCCGCAATCACTCCGCAACGCTCCAACTTTGTCGCTTTGCTTCATTCCAACCTCCGATCTCATCCGGTCCGCTCCGCCGTTGCCAGGCGCCGATCCGTCCTTTGTTCAGTTTCCCTCTCACCCTGCCCCTCTCTACCACGTTTTGCTTTTGCAACGCTCAGCTCTATGCTATTCTTTTTTCTTCTTTTCTTTCCCACCTAGTCTTCTTCTACCGCGCTCCTCTTTGCCACCGCTCAGCTTCGCGCCATTCTGCCTTCCATTTCCCACTTCCCACCAGTTTTACCATCGCGTTTCTCTCTACTCCGTCACTGTATGACCTTGCCGCTATGCTTTATCCTCGCTGTGCGTCTCCCACCCCGCTCCGCCCCGCCATCACTCAGTCACGCTCCACTCAACCATTTTCCTCTTTGTTGTCCACTCGGTCTCGTTCCTCACTGTCATCCGATCTCTGCTCCATCCTATCCCGCCCCTCCTCACCATGGCTTCACTCGGATCCACTCCGTTCCTTTCCACCTCTTTCCGCCCCTCAGTAACCCTGATACTGATAATAAAAAAGATGCTTATTTTAACAAAACAATCATATATAATGGATTAGTTGACGTTTTTATTTTATAATTTAAAGAAAAACTTATCATGCCTGTAACAAGTAATGTACTTCAGCTTCCGGGTCAATGACCCGCCATCTCGATCAGGTTTGTGTCCAGTTTCCCTGATCTATTGAGCAAATGCTGAGATGGCCCCTTGACTTGCTTCTGGACGTAAATATACCTTCACCATGTGCACGTTTCATTGAGCTCTCCTTTTGCTTGTAGTGGTACGAGTAGAGCTGAGGATGAGTTATATTTTTAGCAATACAGAAAAATCAAATCTGCAGTTCGTTTACCGTTGCAAATAGTTTTTCTATAACTCAGGTATGAAAATGTCTACCTTTTTAAATGTTACTAATCAAGAGCTTTTTTTAATTTTATTATTATAATTACTATTATTACAAATATTATCGTTGTTGTTTTAACTTTCATTCATCTTTCAACTATGTCAAAACGTAGGGGTAAGATTCTGCTACTCAAGAAAACGTGCGCAGATAATTTTCTCCCCCATTCGTCATACACAGTTTTTAGTGGTTTTTTTACCAAATAAATCAAATAAAATCAAATTACATCAAACACTACATTTCCTTCCGCCCGCTGTATTTCGTTCCACCCCACTTTTCTCCGACCCGTCACTCTCCCTACTTCGTCCCTTCCCTCCCCTCCTCTTTCCTCTTCGCCCCTTCCAAAACTCCTCTCACACCGGCAGCCTGGAGTTTCCCAACGTACACCACGCTTTCGTCTTTTGTGTGAACCTGTGTCTCTAATCGCGTGCCCGGCCTCACTCTTTCAAAAAATTGCCTCCTCATTAATATCTTTCGTTCCAAATACGCACGTGTCACACTCAGTCCTTTACAGTTTGCACTTCGTTGTCTTGTATTCGCTTACATTTACCTTTTTATCAGTCGTAGACCCACATCTGCCAGCATCTCGCGCCTCCCAACCTCTTTCTCACCTCGCCTCATTGCTCCGAATCCACACCGCGACTTTCCTGAGCCTGGAGCCATCCCGGCTTTCTCCTCCTCCTCCCCAAATAGCCCACTGTCCTCTCGTTCTAAAATTCTCTCGTCACAACCATTAAGATGTCTCTCGTGATTTCTATTACGGCCTGCGCGCCTTTTTTCGCGATCTTTCCTTCCTCTTCCTTGCTCTATCCGTTCCCCTTACACACACATACTAACAGCATTACTCTACTACACATGGCAGGAGTCCGGTCGGGAACTTTGAGCTTTGAGCCCACCGGCTGGGACGGTGCTCCGTTGGTGGGAGATACCTGGTTAAGGGAAATCCCGCTAGCCGACGGTAGGTCGCGCCGGATGTCGCCATCCAGCGGAGGAACATCTCCGCAATCGCCCAATGAAAAAACATGCACGACAATTACGGGACAAATGACCTCGTTAGTTGATGCGCCCGGAATCACTAACAACCAACCATCCTACAAAACGCCTTCGTTACTGAACTCCATCTTCCTTCATATGTAGCCCCTTCTCGTACTTTCCTTCGCTGCCTATCTCTTTTCATCACCCCACTGTGTCTTTTTGCTTTATCCACACAAGTATCGTTGTAGTATTGATCTACCCTAACTCAGGTTGGTAACCCTAACTGCTCCGTTGGGATTCGCTCCTCCCTACTCGCACATGCAATAGCTCCCTCACTCATCTCAAAGTCAATCGCCATTCAAGTACAAACTTCCATGCACTGACAGCATCTCTCTTTCATCTCCACAAATTTTCACTAGACCTTGTGAACACTCATCCGACAAGTGCTTACGTCGCCTCTCTGAGAGATTGCGATAGGTGCTCGAATCCAAGCAAGACGGAAGTGAAGCTATAGGCGACTGGTGGCAACTGGGCATGTGTCCATACTTTCCTTCCGTTAAGTGACATACTTGTTTTTTTATACAAACCGTTTAGCATTCAATCCTTAGAATTCTGTCATATTGCATCAACCGAAAGAAAATAGATTACATTCTGACAATATATTCCCAACTTTCTCTTTAGAATAGTTGGTTCTTTGAAATATGAATGCCGGCTACAAGGACACAACCTTCTTTTTTAAAACATGGAAATTATTAGTAATAAATATTCAAATTGCATCAGCTATTGGAAAACTTGATCAGGAATAACTTGATCACCGCTCCAACATACTTCTCGAAGATCAACACGAGTATTTGACAACTAATCGACACAATTTACATCATGCTACAAAATAAACTAACGGAAGTCATTTTGCATATGATTTGATAATTTAACTTGTAATTTTGCATATTTTATGAAAGAACCATCAACCTTGAAAGATACAATAAAATACTATTTTCGGATATCGAAAGATCTCTGAAAAGGGAATGTCCTATCACATTCACTGGATATATTGGTGTTTTATCTTGTATCCCCAAAAATCCCCGATAAAAACCAAACATGGTAAAGAACATTATTAAATCCCAATTTATAGTTGCACAAGTTTTGAAAAACAAGTCACACCTTGCAGATGAAGATACTTCACCCATATAACTCGCCTTAAGTGATTTCACCTAACTTCGACACTAAAACGTGACTTGCTAAATCATTTTGACAAGATTACGCGAAGGTTGTTTCTCACGAGACTTGGTGAGCTTTTTTCCGCCATAATAACTTGTGAACAAAGTAACGGACACTAATGATCGAAGAAGGGAACGATATTTTTTCAGAGTATAGGAGGTACATATTGTGTAATGTGACTTATAAATATATAAGAAGGTTAGTAAAATTGTGAGGTATTAATCAATTGATTGGGTTCCTAGTTTTTACGAAAACATTATCAATATCTCGTTTCCTTTGTACCGTACCTGTACAATAATTATTTAGAACCATCAGATACTGAACGAATTGAATTGGATACAAACGAAGCCTCATGAGTAAACATTTTCTTTCGTCCGAGATACAGAGCATTATTCCGGCACATACGCTATTATAAAAACTGATAAATGCATCCCCATGAGTACGGCTAATCATATGGTAGCGTTCGCGTTGTCGATAAACGCCTTTTAGAAGTCCCTTAATGGAGAGGTAATCAGTAACCACTAATCATAAACAGCGATCAGCGTGGAATTCTGGTTAGAAGCAGTGCCTTTTCAATAAATCAGCATACGCATGGACCAGGTCCATTATTTTTCCAACTTGACCTGAATAGATAACAACCTTTCACAGGCAGACACAGGGATCTCAATGTGACACGCGCGCGCACGCACGCAGTCACATGCGAGCGGAAGTCACGCGTGGCGCCGCCCGCGCCCTATCTGGCGCCATCGGACGCACGCACGCACGCGCACGCGTCGGAGCGACGCTTCCGCCGGAAGCGGACGAGCACTGGGACAGTGTGGGCGTGCGTGCATGCGGGCGGTCGACTTGGGCGGGTGTGGACAGGGCGGGCACGAGCCTGGCGGTATCGAACAGGGCCTGACGAGTTCGATAAGGGCTGACTCGAGCAGTTGCGGGTGCGAGCTGAGCGGGTTTGAGCAGGACGAATTCAAGCACGGAAGGATCGAGCCGGACGGTTTCGAGTAGGGAGGATTGGAGTAGGGTGGGTTCGAGTAGGGAGAATTCGAGTAGGGTGGGCTCGAGTAGGGTCGGTTCGAGTAGGGTGGGCTCGAGTAGGGTGGGCTCGAATAGGGTGGGCTCGAGTAGGGTGGGTTCGAGTAGGGTGGGTTCGAGTAGGGTGGGTTCGAGTAGGGTGGGTTCGAGTAGGGTGGGTTCGAGTAGGGTGGGTTCGAGTAGGGTGGGTTTGAGTAGGGTGAGTTCGAGAAGGGTGTGTTGAAGTTAGGTAAGTTCGATTATGGCGGGTTCCACGAGCAGGCAGGGTTCGGCAGGGTGTGGACGAAGTAGAGCGATCGAGAGAGCGGGCAAGAGAGGTGAGTGGGAGAGAGGACAGGAGAGCGGGTGGGAGAGCGGGCGGGAGAGCGGGCGGGAGAGCGGGCGGGAGAGCGGGCGGGAGAGCGGGCGGGAGAGCGGGCGGGAGAGCGGGCGGGAGAGCGGGCTGAACAGCAGTCGAGAGAGCGGGTGGGAGAGTGGGCAAGCGATAGACGAAATAACTACAGACGAGTGAGCAAGATCCAATTGAAATATCATTACCAAAGTTTAAATATATCTCAATAACCCTTCGCAATGTACTACATGGAACACCTTTTGACTTCCCCAAATACATTTTCATCTTTGAGAACATCCTTCCATCACGAACGCTCTCTCAATCTTACATCTAAGTACACTATCAACACAGGCTTCTAGTGCTTTGAACTGGGCCCCTACGCTTTCTCCGTTGATCTCTCCCAAAGCTCGCCCGCTGAAGGGAGGTCGGCGGGCGGCAGCTGCCAGGCGCGGAGCAGCAATCGGCGTTCACGGGCGCTCAGAGCCCTCGGCGCTGCGGCCGCGCGGTCATTGAGCGACCGGCCAAATGAACGTCGCCGCTGAGGGGAACAGCCAGCGGAAGGGCGCGCGCGCGCGAGAATGAATGGAGCGGCACGTGAGCAGCCCCGCGCCTCCCCCCCCCTCCGCAACCCATTCCCGTCGGTTTCTCCTCCACGCCCTTGCCACACCCTCTTCTGCCGCCGGCGGCCTAAGTCTCTGGGTGCTTTGATCTGCACCTTGGAGATTCTCAGGTAAGTAGTGAGCGTTCGAGTAGGGAAGAGCCGAGCAAGGAGGGCTCGAGCAGGGTGGGGTGGAGCAGGGCGGGTCGAGCGGGGTGGAGTAGAGCAGAGTGGGGTTGAGTAAGGCAGTTCGGGCGGTGTGGAGTTGAGCAGGGCGACTCAAGGGAGGTAGGGTTGAGCAGGGCGGAATCGAGCAAGGCGGGTAGAGGAGGGCGGTTTCGAGAAAGACGGATTCGAACAAGATGGTGAGACGTGAGATGGTTGGCGCGAAGCGGCGAGCGCTTAGTTGGGGATGTGTTGAAACTGCTACCGACATCATAAACAGATTGATATTACCAAAAGGATTCGACTCGTTGGAACCATGCGTCCCTCTCATTGCTCAATCACTGAATTGTTGTGTGTATGGTACAACCCAGTATACCCATCGAGGCTCCCTTATAAACGATATTAGATGTCCTTCCCACATCTTTCCCAGAACTTTATTTATTTTATTTATTTATTTAACGTCAAAAAAACAGTTAAAAAACTGCGTATGACGTGCTATGGGGAAAAGTGAATTGTGTGCACATTTTCAAAATTCTGTGATCCCTACACTAAGTCATATACTACTTAAATTTTGAATTTTGAAAGGGAGAAAAAAACTCCCATGTAATAAAATCTATTTTCAAGGATAAATAAGCAATAAATTTTGGCTCTTATTACTTCCTGTCGCGACAACATGGAAACGATAATTTGAATAATTTTTTCCCTTCTTCTAATATCTTTCTTATGAACTTCGGGTTCCGAATTACAACATCAAACACTGCATTTGTTTTTTACAATAATTCCAACCGACAACTAGTACCTACTTCTTCCAGAAACATCTTGTTTTTTTCTCCATTTCAATACAGAGGAAAAGTATTTACATGTCGAACCAACATATAATATAATGTCGGTTAAAATCTATATAAGATTTCCGAAAATAAATTGACAAGCATTTTTCATAACATTAAAAGAGTATTTTAGTAAATGTTTTATTGTTTCAATTAAAATGTCTTTTTATATTATCTATTAAATTTTACTCAAATAAAAGGAAAGAAAAATTATACATTCCTCTCGGACAATACTTTGACTAAATCTATACTTACGCCTTCTTCATCACATAAAATTATTGGACTATGTATCCTCCGCTCTTGGACTCTAAACCCAATGAAATCCAAAATTAGGATGAGAAATTCTTGTCACGACATGAACACGTTAATTTACCTCAAAAAAATTAACGTCTATAGCGATCTATCCTGGTAAAGCGTCTCAAGAAACTTCATAAAACATATTGCCAACATAGATGAATGCATCCTTCAACCAAGAAAACAAAGACGAAGTTTAATGTTATACCTTACAAAAATAATAAATAACCGTGACATACGAATAAGCTCAGGACAAATTTCAATAATTTAACTTACATATGTGATCCCTCAGACCGCCATTGTAACAGCAAGGAAGAAACAACTCAACTCGAAAGCGGCCGCCAGACACTTACCTGTAACAAAGAAAAGGTATAAAAGACTCCAAATGCACACGTTAACAACATGATGAATGTGAGTAGATACGAAAAATACTTTATGATAAGACATTACATTGTACCGTACGGAGAAAACATTGTAAAACGGTCTGATAAATTACTTGTATGCTTCTTAATTCTTAGAGTGTATTCTACTAGTTCCACTACTGTATTTTTCGCATTTTTCGTTTCTTTTGTTCTTTCAAGCCACGCACGGCCTCCCACACAGTGCATTGCGCCTTTGCTCGCGTCGTTGAGGGATTTTAATGGCGAATTCCTTGCTAACAAGACTGATTCACGCCGCGTAGAAATATCGCAAATTGGCAGTGGGTTACTGCGCCATGAAGATTCTATCTCTGGCTTAGCGCAGCACCTCGTGAGAAATCACACCTCCCGCATTTACTCTGCGGGTACCAGTCAGCGAAGAACCAGCAACTCATCGCGATTTCAAGAACATTCCTCATGTCTCCTTGAAGTTATGTGGTTTGCTTGGCGAACGTCTCGGTGTGAAGACCTGTTCATTAAAATTCCTTCTTTGCAACTTAGCACAAATACATTAAAAATTCTAATACAGTGAGTGACTAATCTGTCGACGAACATCGTTGACTGGTAACAAATGAAAAACGGACACTTCACGTCTAGTAGACGAACAATGTTCGGATTCAGAACACCTCATAAACTGAGAACAAAGCCGAACAAATAGACGACGCTGACAAAGAGGCGACGCTGTCAAATGTTCACAATAGGAAAACGATTTGACATCTAATAGATTCATTTCAAATAGAAATGTTCCATTTTTTAAATAGAAAATGCACTAATTCGCTTTCACACGCACGCTCACACACACACACACACATTAATTTTTTTAAGATTTAAGAAGTTCGAAATCAACAAAACTATGACAAGGCAAAACATGTGCGATTGCTGGCATAATTCCCTCTTATGACTCCACACAAGAAAGCCAAGTTTACTGAAGAAAGGGCAGGAGAAAAAAACTGAAAGAAATGAAAAAGACACTCCTTTCTCGTGTCTGCATTCCACAGACCTAATTACCTTTGCTAATTGCCGTAGAAAATTTGGCATTACGTAAATTGGAATCCGGAGGTAGGATCCCTGAACAACCAACTCATCCACCACTACAACAGTATTTAATTAAAGTGATGTTTATCGTTTCATGCAGTTTAGCACACTATAATCGTCGTCATTTCTAATTACAACATGAAAAAGAAGAGTTACTAAGCAAAGAAAGGCCTTCCGGACTCCATGCAAGAGCACATTCTTGGAAACTATTCATTGAAATTTCCTGAAGTTGCGTTAACAATTTAATTTTCCCAGATAATCAAGCAACGTACTATTAACAAATTTACGTCAGTGCTTTTTCCGTAAAGGTATTACTGAATACTGACTAATCCACGTTCAATTCTGATTACCTAATATAACTTACCGATGTTCAGGTGGACTAACCATAACTTGTGTTGGGGAGCAGTTTATCATTAAGTATGTCTAGTTGAAATTAGTGGCCTTCAATAGCAAAAATGCTGAAAAATAAAACCACATAAAATCGTTTTGCAGAACATAGAATAGTTGCTGATCTATAAGGCACGCGTAAGTAGGAAATATTTCATTACAAGCAGCCTGTGGCTGGGAACCGTGCGGTTCCGTGACGTCAGGTGAAACTGAGTATGATAATTCAGTTGGTACGTGCAAAATGGAATAATACAATGAAATATTTGCCTATATCTGTTAAAAATCAAAACTGTTTCATTCGATTTCGCTTTTTTTCCCGAGTTCCAGGATATCTAACAAAACTACAGACACCTCTCATAGAACCGGAAGCTGCATAGTTTTCTTTCAGTTTCTGCAAGCATTGAAAATTAGTATTAAAGAAAATACATCGTACAGCTATGACGAAAACGACTGATTTTTCTTGTGAAGAAAGGGCCGTTATTTGAAGTAAACGTATTCCCAAACCAAGTATCGTATGCAAAATAATTCGAATTTTTTTTTTTCCACTTAGTTTTATCATTGATCTGATTTTAATACTAAACTTGTGTAAACAATGTTTTTTGAAATCATCGAATCCTCAAGTCGACAGAATTGCATTTTTACCTTCTCTTCCCTACATTAGAAAAACACTCTTAATTGGGCTCTAAAATGTAGAAACGCTCTAAAATGTATCCCAAAGTGGTTCAAAGAACTAAGACAGAAGGGTAATATTTTTAGATTCGTAAGAGATCCGACATAAACTGAACATACGGCAACTGCGTAAGAAAACATACAACTCTCCTCACCAGGTACCAGAAAGTTCGCCCACCGTAAACAAGCTTTAAATATTTGAAGTGACTGGTCAGACATGACAGGCGTCGAGGCTTTCGAAGCAGATTAGACAGGAAAGAGTGGACTGCCGAGGGGTGGGCGTTTCGGGAGAAGACTGGGAAGGGCTAGAGTACACGAGTGGAGTCGGATGGAAAGAGAAACAGAGAGAAAGACGGAAAGAGGGAAAGGCGTAAATAGAGGAAAAGACGAATACAGAGGGAAAGATTGAAAGAGAGGGAAAGGCGAAAAGAGAGGGAACGACGAAAAGAAAGGGAAAACGAAAAGAGAGGGAAAGACGGAAAGAGAGTGAAAGACGAAAAGAGAGGAAAGACGGAAAGAGAGGGAAAGACGGAAAGAGAGGGAAAGACGAATACAGAGGGAAAGATTGAAAGAGAGGGAAAGGCGTAAACAGAGAGAAAGACGAAAAGAGGGAAAGACGAAAAGAGAGAGAAAGACGAAAAGAGAGGGAAAGACAAAAAGAGAGGGAAAGACGAAAAGAGAGGGAAAGACGAAAAGAGAGGGAAAGACGAAAAGAGAGGGAAAGACGAAAAGAGAGGGAAAGACGAATACAGAGGGAAAGACGAATACAGAGGGAAAGACGAATACAGAGGGAAAGACGAATACAGAGGGAAAGACGAATACAGAGGGAAAGATTGAAAGAGAGGGAAAGGCGTAAACAGAGAGAAAGACGAAAAGAGAGGGAAAGACGAAAAGAGAGGGAAAGACGAAAAGAGAGGGAAAGACGAAAAGAGAGGGAAAGACGAAAAGAGAGGGAAAGACGAAAAGAGAGGGAAAGACGAAAAGAGAGGGAAAGACGAAAAGAGAGGGAAAGACGAAAAGAGAGGGAAAGACGAATACAGAGGGAAAGACGAATACAGAGGGAAAGACGAATACAGAGGGAAAGACGAATACAGAGGGAAAGACGAATACAGAGGGAAAGATTGAAAGAGAGGGAAAGGCGTAAACAGAGAGAAAGACGAAAAGAGAGGGAAAGACAAAAAGAGAGGGAAAGACGAAAAGAGAAAGACGGAAAGAGAGGAAAAGACGGAAAGAAAGAGAGGGAAAGACGGAAACAGGGGGGACGGACAGAAAGAGACTGAAAAGTATGAGATGTAACGAGTCGGGTCAAATCGATGAAGAATGGGACATACAAGACGATTAGAACAATGCCAACAGGCCGGAGGAGCAGGACGCAATAACAAGCAGGAGGGAATGAACAGGACGGAGCGGAAGCGCTTAGACCGTAAAGGACGGACTGAACGATTCGCGGCGAGGGGCGCGGGGGCCGAGGTGGGCGTGCCGGGGCGGGATGGTGCCGGCGACGTGGGAAAGTCGCTTTAACAGGAGCATGGCGAGCGAGCGCACGCCGCCGCTAACAGCAGCAAATTGTCGTCGCCCGCGGCGGCCGTGGCGGGGGCGGGGGCGGGGGCGGGGGCGGGGACGGGGGCGACACGGCGCGAGGCGAAGCGAGGCGCGCGCGCGCCCCGCGGGAGTCATGCGACCTGCTTAATTATTTAGCGAACGCATCTGCGGGGCGCGGCACAGGAAATTAAACTCATAAATCCCACCCCCGCTCCGCCCCGATCTCCGGCTGCGCCTTCCGCTTTTTAATTTTCGCATCCACCCCCGACGCGGCGCCGGCGCCGGCGACACCGCCGCAGCGCGCCATCGACGACCGCGCCTCCGTTCGGCGCCAACGCCACGCTGCCCGACACACCGCCCACTGCACCCCACACCACATACACCCACACCACACCACACTGCAGCTCCGATCCCTCCTCCAATGCCAGAGAACTCTTCACTAGGGATGCGACATGCCAACCAATCATCCATGCTTCGAAACATTGATGTTCAAAATTAACAAGTCGATGTTATTGAAACATCACTTCAAAAACATCAATGTTTTTAAAACTGCTTCGGTGACCTTTAACTCGTAACTACGGATGCGACATCGCAAAAATAGGTCGGTATTTCGAAATATCCATCTGATCTTTACCTTTTAACTACGGATTCAACATCGCCAACAAAAGTTCGATGTTTCGAAATTTCGATGTTCAAAATTAAAACATCTATGTTAATGAAACATTGCTTAAAAAATATCGATGTTTTTAAAATTGCATCGGTGACCATTAACTTTTAACTAGGGATGTGACATCGCCAACAAAAAATCTGTATTTTGACACATCGAACTGACCTTTACCTCTTGACTACGGACGCATAATCGCCAAGAAAACACCGATGTTTCGAAATTTTGATGTTCAAAATGAAAACATTGATGCTATTAAAACCGCCTCAAAACCATATATATCTTTAAAACTGCATTGCTCACCATTAACTCTTAACTAGCGATACAAAAACGCCAACAAAACATTGATGTTTCGAAACATCAATGTTCAAAATTAACACGCCGATGTTAAACAAGCATGGATGTTTGTAAACGTCGATGGTTTTAAAACTGCTTCGGTGACTATTAATGTTCACGTGGGGATAATTTAGTTTAAAAGTTTACCAATTTGTATTTGACTTTTAATTGACAAAACACAATGAAAATTATTACTAATCATTTAAAAACACTTTTATCGTCTGTTTGAATAATTCAAAACTTATATGAACTTCTTTCATCAAAAAGGAAAATTTTATTTTGATTACTCTCACTCTTGATCACATTGGTCTGAAGAATGTTCAATTTATGAATATCAGAAAATTTTACAGGTTTTAATTATGATGGAATTTTTAATTAAAAAATAAAAATAAAATTTCAACCACATAAAGAGTTTTCAAAAAGTTTCAGTTTCAAATCTTTAAAGACTAGCTAAATTCGATATGCTGTCAAAACCCCATAACTCAGTATCTTCAGTCCATGGTGGTTTTATAATAGCCTTGTAAATAAGTACTTTGTTGAATAACGAAAGTATTAATCTTTGGTTGATGAGCTTTGGAAATTTCAGTAACTTGGATTGTTCTTTTTTCCTGTTCGCGTTTTACAAATTAGTTGTCTTCTTTCCAATAAGCGTTTTAGCCAAATTAGTCATTTATCTAAAGGTAGCCCAAATACAAATATCTTTAGGAATTTTTTAATACGATTTTTTAATAGCAAAACTCCCGTCACCTGTAACAGGTTCACGAAAATAAAGTAAGCATTATATCCATTGATGTGGGAGCCTACGTTTTTTAGTGTTAGTCTTATAGAAAAGTAAACATGAATTGTCGATAATATAGCTTGTTGTAGCCCTAAAAAGCATTGTTGGGACAAATATTCAGGCAACATTGAATTTTGTCCCATCTTTATGGTGAGATTCCGTGTCGGATTATCCAGAGAAAAGGAGAAAGTATAGAAATGCGTGAAAATATAGACACATAGAAGAGGTAATAAAGACAAAAAAGATAACTAAACATCTAATAGCAATAAAACAAAAACAGAACGAATTCCAGAAGATCGCCTTTGAAAATTATCTAAGCAAAAGGAAGTGTGGGGGGAAAAGGTCCTATTTTCGCAGTATTAGTCAGGTGACAGATTGTTACAGACACACGCACTTTGTAGGTATTAGTGCCTCGTTTCAGCTCACCTGTAAAATTAGAAATAACTCCTAAGAAATCTCCCATCTCTGTCGTAAAGCAGCTGATTTCGTAAGGTATGTATCATAAACTATCGTATTTACTGAATTTATTCGTTACAAAGCACATAATTTATCATTAAGAATCAAAATATTATTCCTACACTTATTTAGTTCAGGTACAACAGCAAACGATTTAGGGGTTCAAATTCGAAACCACTGTCGAATGCTAGAGTAAACTATGAAAGATTCTAAATATAAATTTTACGAGACAATGCACTGCAAAACTTCATCACAGATCCAATTCTCCAATATCCCCCAAGCGACCAAATTCCACACGTTGAAGCAACCTCTCGCTACACAAATTAGAAAAAAAAAACACCCTTCCGCTTCTTTTTAAATGCAGTTTATACTCCCCCTTGAGGATCTATAGCATCGGAGAATCGACTATCGCAGCCTGTAAACAAACGCTGTTATTTCAGGTCCGCTCCCCCTGCCGACATGAAAGGGAAAGCTACAACTACGCTTTGCCCGCGCCGGTTGCGTATCGGATAGGTAGAGTCAGCTCGGTTACGCCGCCCTCTTCCCAATGCAAAATAAATCGAACATCGGCCCCAAGCATAATATTTCTCCAGCGCGAGAGGCGAAACAAACACCGGCAGAACCGCTGCGAGTGAAGGGGACGGCACGAGACAGTGTTGCCACCCTGGCAGCAAATCAACTCTATTCTCAGGATTTTTGGTATTAACTCCCCCCCCGGTCCGAGTTCAGTTGTGTGTGCGTTTATATATATATATATATATATATATATATATATATATATATATATATATATATATATATATATATATATATATATATATATATATATGTACACATATATATACACACGTTCGACAATCAAACCCGGGACGAATATTTATATTTGAATACTCGCACTTAAAAAAATAAAATAAAAAAGACATTCATTCACTGAGGAGTTCGTTGGGATGTATCCAACATTCCTCAGAGAAAGCAATTGTTATAAGGCTCCGGGGGATGTAAAGTCTAGAGGCGTCCGCGTTGATTTTGGAATTTTTACTCGCAGTTCCACAAGATTTTCATAAATTGCACATCGCCAAAGGAGTCTGACTTAACTTCAGATGCTTCAAATAAAACCCAAGAGTTTTTCCACTCGAATGCCAGTTTCTTCTTCAAAAACTTTATCGCCAAAAACTGCATTTATGTAGCACAACACAATCGACTTCGACATGCACTTCCCGATTCTCACAAGAACGATCTCTCCATCAACAAATTGGTCGCTAACTCATATCTTACGTGGATCTTTGATATTAGTTCTCTTATGCACTATTCCAATACTCTTTCACATCTTTCTAAAAATTATTTTAAAATATTTTTGAGGACGTAAGAGCGGTATCTATCGATGTTTTTCCCAGAAAGTACGAGAAGATGGTGTGTAATGTAACGTGCCTCGAATCCCATGCAGTGCTCATGTTGCGGAACTTCGATGTTCAAAATTAAAACATCGATGTTAATAATACATCCACCAAAAATCATCGATGCCTTTAGAATCGATATTTCAAGGCTATTTAGTAACCTCAAACATTAAATTCGTGCGCAAAACAAATTAATTTGACAGTAGACATGTATATTAATTTATAATTCAAATTTGACTGAAAAATGTTGCACAACGCCTCTTCATGTACGAAATACAAGGAAAGACGAAGGAAACATCATGACATCAAGATTACCTCGGAAGACGGATAGTCTGCTGGATGAAGGCAGTACAAAACGCGTTCATTTCGTTCGAGAACATAAACACACCAAGGTAACTCCAGTTATTTCATATTTTAACTCACACAAAATTGGATGTGAATTTTTCATCCATGAACAAAACTTCGAAAAGTTAGAAACATCGATATTCAAAAAACATCGGCTTCAATACATCTATATTCAAAACATCGATGTTTTTATAGAAACATGGCGGTTTTGAAAACATTGACATCGATGTCGCATCCCTACCTTGAAGTTCTTGTACGTGATGAAAATTTTAAAAATTAGATAAAGACAATTAGAGGCTTTGAAACTTTGACTTTCTATTCTACGATGTAGTATAGAAAATACATTGTGTATTGTTTCATATTCAAAACAACGGCTGTACAATTGCATCATGATCTCTTCTGGTTCTCAATAGTACTGCGCCAACATGTTCACACAGCATCTGACACAGATTTCCATGGAATAAACACCTCTAGTGCACTTCTTTCGTAACATTATAAGTAGAGCTTCTACATCTACAAGCAGAACACTCGAAGATATCGAAAATATTTACTACACCTCCGCAAAGAGAGCACAGTAATTTGTACAAAGGTACTGAAATAAACCAGCACGAGAGATCTCTTCTGGCCCTCAACAGTACTTCGCCAACATGTTCACACAGCATCTGACACAGATTTTCATGGAATAAACACCTCTAGTGCACTTCTTTCGTAACATAATAAGTAGAGCTTCTACATCTATAAGCAGAACACTCGAAGATATCGAAAATATTTACTACACCTCCGCAAAGAGAGCACAGTAATTTGTACAAAGGTACTGAAATAAACCAGCACGAGAGATCTCTTCTGGCCCTCATAGTACTTCGCCAACATGTTCACACAGCATCTGACACAGATTTCCATGGAATAAACACCTCTAGTGCACTTCTTTCGTAACATTATAAGTAGAGCTTCTACATCTACAAGCAGAACACTCGGAGATATCGAAAATATTTACTACACCTCCGCAAAGAGAGCACAGTAATTTGTACAAAGGTACTGAAATAAACCAGCACGAGAGATCTCTTCTGGCCCTCAACAGTACTTCGCCAACATGTTCACACAGCATCTGACACAGATTTTCATGGAATAAACACCTCTAGTGCACTTCTTTCGTAACATAATAAGTAGAGCTTCTACATCTACAAGCAGAACACTCGAAGATATCGAAAATATTTACTACACCTCCGCAAAGAGAGCACAGTAATTTGTACAAAGGTACTGAAATAAACCAGCACGAGAGATCTCTTCTGGCCCTCAACAGTACTTCGCCAACATGTTCACACAGCATCTGACACAGATTTTCATGGAATAAACACCTCTAGTGCACTTCTTTCGTAACATAATAAGTAGAGCTTCTACATCTACAAGCAGAACACTCGAAGATATCGAAAATATTTACTATAGCTCCGCAAAGAGAGCACAGTAATTTGTACAAAGGTACTGAAATAAACCAGCACGAGAGATCTCTTCTGGCCCTCAACAGTACTTCGCCAACATGTTCACACAGCATCTGACACAGATTTTCATGGAATAAACACCTCTAGTGCACTTCTTTCGTAACATAATAAGTAGAGCTTCTACATCTACAAGCAGAACACTCGAAGATATCGAAAATATTTACTATAGCTCCGCAAAGAGAGCACAGTAATTTGTACAAAGGTACTGAAATAAACCAGCACGAGAGATCTCTTCTGGCCCTCAACAGTACTTCGCCAACATGTTCACACAGCATCTGACACAGATTTTCATGGAATAAACACCTCTAGTGCACTTCTTTCGTAACATAATAAGTAGAGCTTCTACATCTACAAGCAGAACACTCGAAGATATCGAAAATATTTACTACACCTCCGCAAAGAGAGCACAGTAATATGTACAAAGGTACTGAAATAAACCAGCACGAGTAGTGTCACTGCGTTTCCTAGAAGCGAAATAAATACTTACGCGAATGATACCGATAGTGATTCACGCTCCGTAAGTGAAAAGTCTACTTTCGCCTCTCGGTATCGCCCACGCAAGAGCCCCCACGCCGTACACATCTCAACGAGCGAAAAATAACAGTTGGCTGAATGTCTATTCCCAGGGCAGAAATCTGCTAGCAATACGGCAAAACTTCCATATATGCCGGAATACGGGATATTGAGGCGGGTATCTGCAAGTAAGGCATACAGTGTTGAGAAACATTTTGAAAGTCGCATAAAGTGACAATTTTCAACGGTGACCAACGATAAATAACACGTGTAAGATGCAGTTGAAATAAAACATGCAATATATTTAAACAATCTTTCACGTATCAGCTTCAATGGCTTGTAACAAGATGATAATTTTGGTATCTGGATGCATTGGAAATTCAGACAAAATAATGCCTTTCCTGAAGGTCATTTCGAGCCGAATAGGCTGCGCCAAGCCGAATAGGCTGCAAACAAGTCAAGCCGAATAGGCTGCAAACAACTCAAGCCGAGTAGGCTGTCTTTATTTAATTAATTATTTATTTTACGTCAAAAAAACAGTTAAAAACTGCGTATGACGTGCTATGGGGAAAAGTGAATTGTGTGCACATTTTCAAAATAGGCTGCGCAAAAGCTCACCCATGTCTTTTCATCAAGGAGGAAACTGACTTCAAGAACGATTTTCCAAACTAAAAGCAAAGCAGCACTCCCGTGTAGCCACGTCCGTCCACCCACTGCGAGTCGGCTAGCAGGCTCCCCTCGCCTCGCCGGCAGATATCGCGGCGATCGCCCGCCACCGCCGTGTACAACAGCAGCCGGAGGCGGCCGGGGTGGGCGGGGCGCGGCGGCGGCGGCGAGGGCGTGTATCCCCTCGTCGGGGCGGCTGATCGAAGCGTCTGAATGGCGTCGACGCGTCCGTATCGCGCGTTTTTACGACGCTCGCCGCCCCGGCGCGCCCATGCGGCCCTGGGGGCGAGGGGGCGGCGCAGCGGCAGCAGGGCGGCGATGATGGTGGTGCCAGCGGCATTGGGGACGACTGAACAGCGGGTGAGGCCACGGGGTGGGAGGTGGCAATAACACTCGTGGCAGGGTGGGAGGCAATGTTGTTGGTGATAGCGATGTTAGTGATACCAATGTAGGTGGAAGTGAGATTGATGTTGGCGATGGTGATATCTGATGTTTGATTGTGATGTTGGCGATTGTGATGGTGGCGTTGGTGATGGTGGCGTTGGTGATGGTGACGTTGGTGATGGTGACGTTGGTGATGGTGATGTTGGTTGTGAATGTGATGTTTGTGATGATGATGTAATGAAGGTGGTGAGGATGATGTTAGTGACGATTATGTTGGTGACGGTGGTGATAGTGATATATTTCGTATGAAAGAGGTGATTGTAGTGACGATTCACATGTTTGTTGCGATGACGTTGTGGTTGCCGTGGAGAGTGAGAGGGCAGCAATGGTAATGTGGCTGATGACAATGATGATGGTGGAGGAGGCAGTGGTGATGTCTGCGGCGGAGGTGACACGGGATGGTGGCGGCGATGGCTGAGGTGGCTGCGGTGCCGACTATTAGACGGGCGACGGCGGGAGCGGCGACAGCAGGGTGGAAGCGGGCTGGGGAGGGGCGGTGCGAGATTGTCGAGGGAGCAGAGTCACTTTGCAGCACAATGAAGCTCCCCAGCGGAAGGCACACACCGTCTCCCCCCCCCCCAGGCCAGGGCCGCGACCAACAGCTGCCTGGCAGCACCACCTGGAACGGCACCATGTGCAGGAACTCTAATATTCCGGGTGCGTTCGCATATTGACTTCAGAGCCCAGCTAAAGGTTCCAAGACCGGGAAGTCATAGCTTTCCGTTCGGTGGAAGGCAGGATTTTTGACACAAGCTACGTAGCTGTACCGGTGTGGGTGACTATCTAGATCAGCGGTTCCCAACGGGGTCGGTATCGACCCCCTGGAGGTCCATGCAAGTTTGAAGGGGTCAATGATGATCAAGGGGCCTATTGGGGGTCACCAGCCGTATATGAGCTAGTTAGTATAATCTTGATTATACTGAATTGAACAATCAAGATTCTACTGATTACAAAAATAATATTAATGAACGGCATAAATAATTGCCTGATATAAAACAACAAAACATCTAATGACAACTTACAAATTCGCTCCTCTATTTTTGTAACCGTTGTTCATCCCTACGAGTTAGGATGTTTAGAAAACTGAAGATTTTATATCCAAAGATTACTCTCGCACAAGAGAATTTTCTCCGCACTTCGCATCGGAGAAATGTAAATGCCAGTTCTAAGAAAAAACACTCAACATTTTGTAACAGTTGCACTATAGTGACGATTAGAAACTCAGATACTCAAAAGTGGCATAATCATAGATTAGTGAAAATCACGATAAATACGAAAATATTTGTATACAAAATTATTTTAAGGCATTTATTTGCAATTCTTTGTGTTATTATCACAGATGCTATAGATATAGAGAAAACGTAAGGGAGTCGATGAAGCAAGAAATTCTCTTAAAAAGGGTTGATGAAAGAAAATAGGTTGGGAATCGCTGATCTAGATGAAAATTCTAAAGTACAGCGTGTCTCATTGGAAGTTTCCGTGGATTTCTCCCAAAAGTTCGAGGAGGACGTCGGAAGGGTGCCTTCAATGGCCCACGGATCGCGTACAACCCTTCTATTCCCATACTAAGCTCTCTCTTATTCTTGAGGCCGGACAATGGGCTGATCCCAAAACACTTAAGCAATAATACCTAAAAGCTGATGTTACGTCAGAATCCGCTCTGTACTCAAGTGTCAAAGGAGAATGAAAGCGAGATTTAAAGAACTGAAATTCTAGATATCTAAATACGCGTTATGTTATGAAATGATATACGTGAACATCTTGTACAAATAGCACAAGGTTTACGAGATTTCATATTTAAAAATCATTCAAGAGAGGTTCATAAACATGAATAATTTTCCCCCCGTTTTTTTATGCTCTGTTAATTTCCAGTCAGATTTTGATCAAGTAATGTAGTTGTTCCTAAAGAGCTAACATTCAAGAGAGTAAAGTTTGTGGAGTTGCCTTCCAAGATTAGAACGCCAGTTGTAAGCCATGAAGAAAACTCCCAATCAAATCATTTGATAAAACTTTTTACAAACAGGAAGCAAAAATGAATTTCATAATGCATTCGACCTGTTGCAATCTTCGAATTATGAAGTGAAATTGCAAATGAAAATGAACTACAGCGTGGAATGAGGATGTGTATAGCAGGATATTATCATTTGAGAACTATATTTCGTAACATTGTATTATAATTTATTGAGACAAAAGAATGACTAATAAAGTGCTATGGAAACATAACGTTAGCTATAAAGGTAATAGTTGCAGATTCATTTAAATATACTTTTATAAAATCATCACTTTAACCCTGAGTATCCAATTACAGTTTTGAAACATTAAGAATAAACAGGAAAAATTGCTTTACATTTGCAGCGTAAGCCCGCCTTTCTTCTAAAACGCTAAGTCATCTATGCGTTTCCAAAACAAATTACGAGCTAAACAAAAACAATTTCCAGCCAACCGATATTTGACCATTAAATGCTAAGTAAAGAAATCTTCATCGACACTAGCATTTGCACCATGTTCTTCTTGGGAGCCTTTAGGTTCAAAAAATGTGTTCCACGTTTCGACTTCTGCTTCATATTGCGTTTGCGACGGCGTAAGCTGTTTCGCAGAAAGAAGGACGCCGAGCGAAGAAACAAACTCCGCGAAGACAAAATGCGAGAAATCTGGGAAGCAAGCGAAGACGGCTCGAGCAACTGGGAAGAGTTGAAGATTGAAGCCGACGACCAACTGACGGAGGAGTGTTTGCTGCTGCAGCCAGGTACTCCCACTAAAAGAAAGAAGTTCTAACGACGCGCGTGTGTGTGTGTTTGTGTGTGTGCTTTGAGTACTTCCTTTATGAACATATTTTGTTTTAACGCAGTGAAAAAAAAAGTTATAAGATCAATCCTATTATGCATAATTATGACACCAATTTTGAAAATGAGGTGAATTTGGTGCCTGAAACATTTTTTCAACATCTACACAATAAATTTAAGTATGTGCTGTCTGTAAAATCTGTTTTATGTAATGTTTTAAAATGTGTTCTATATAAAACTTGATTCTTATGAAAAGTATTTTTGGTGAAAGTTTTTCAGTGTTCTAATAACAATCTTCTTTAACCTTCATTAATTTGTCAAGTCAAATCATTTTCTTAAACTACGCATTTTTAATATTCCCAGTTTCAGGTTTAAGGTTTTCAGGTTAAGGTTCAGGTTAAGGTCATAAGTTTCAGGTTAATATTTCCAGTTTCAGGCAAGAGTTGATACACTTTTACTTCTCTTTATATCAGCGCTATATTTAAAGTTTTGCTTCATATTGTTTTCTTCTCTCGCAAATTTTCCATTACAAGCCTTAAACGACCTATGTCATTCTTATTTAAAAAAAAGTGATCAGCACGAAGGTTCATCAGTAATTGGCGGAGGTTTCTTATATACTTTACACAATTTTTTCCTAAATTTAAATACAATTAATGGAAGATGACTTACTCATTAAAACTAGAGGTCACAACACTCTACAATCGTTATTTCAGTAGGGATGAGGTTTCCAACATTATGGAAAAAATATCGGAACAAGTTCGGAACAAGAATTATTCACTTTATCGGTTTCGGGGAGTTACAAAAGGAGTTTTTCAAAAAAATTGGAATATTTTTGATGCAGCGTTACAATACTCCATCTTCACTCCGTGTGTACTATAAGAGAAAGTAAAAGCATTCATTCTTAAAACTGTCAGATCCTGTAAATACTACATTCTCCAGCACGGCACATTAAATCGATATTCCTCAGCCACAACTCCCTTCGGAGGAAGATTTCGTCCGCTTCTCTTCCCCTCTCCCGCTGCTTTTATCAACCCCACCTACTCTCAAAAAGCCCTTTTAGGAAGAGGCGCATGATTACAGAGCCAAAATTGGAACTAATTTATAATCGTAAAACTCAATTTAAACTAATTATAACAAAATAACACGATAATGCACTTACAGTATCTTGAATGTAAATGCACTCATTAGGGTGGAGCAGCAATTAAGAAGAATAAAGGAACTCTGCTGATAGACCAGGCGCCTTTCTCAGCAAAATTGCGAAAAGACTAAAGAAATGGCAGACATAATTCGCTGAGGGGGTAGGTAGGCCCTACTACGGAGCGACGACGATCCTAACGTCAAGAGACTGGAAGACCTTGCCGGCGAGAAATTAGGAACCGAGTGGGAGTTCATTCAATGCGCAAGCAACTCCAAAATGAAGCCCACGAGTAATAAATTCTCTAATCAATTCAAATGGCTAAAAACGAAACGGATAATCGGAACTGTGCACACCACCCACCGGACTTGCAGCAAGTAACATGATGAAAACAATGGTGTCAATTTGAACTCTATATGGTCTTAAAAATATACAGCTTGACCATTGTAGAAATCACGACCGTTATAAAGTAGTAGGATAATGGATCACGGGATCGGTCAATTAATGAATTACACTAGTTTGCCAACGTTTCGGAATATTTAATTCCTTCATCAGGGCTTGTATTAGGGCTATGTATTAGTAAGCCCTGATGAAGGAATTAAATATTCCGAAACGTTGGCAAACTAGTGTAATTCATTAATTGACCGATCCCGTGATCTATTATCCTAATACAGCTTGACATGGAAGATTCTGGAGAACTTATTTTCAAAATTGGAGCTTGTTTCGTTTTAATTCAATATTGTGAATATCTTAAAACTAATTGCTAAAAATATTTTGTTGTTGTTATTTTATATCGTATATCTGGCGTGTCTTTCCAGTCACCAGAACCTTTGGTCGTATATCTGAAGTGAGTGGTCAGCTTCTTTTGCGTATTATTTACATTTGCAAGGAAGTTCCAGAGGCATAAGATGATAGCATCAAGCTGAACTTCATCGGTCTGCTCTTTTATTTTGTGGGGACCTCTACTACCTTTCCAAGTCGCAGTCTTCGTTTCTCTTCCCTACCGTCGAATCGCCCCCCCCCCCAATGGATATTTAACATATCTATTTCGTCAGTCAAACCGGTAAATGTTAAAGTGCATGTTATGCTTTTCAGATAAGAGTGAATCAAGCATCGGAAGACTTGTATGCCCAACTACGAACTCCTTGATTACCTTGTTGCTCTTACCTCCCAATTATGTCTCCGCTGGCGTAGATGAAAAACAGATAGACTCGCCGTTGAATATTCAATCTTCCGAAAGTTAAAACGTTCGTGTGTTGTGTGGTCAAATGAAACAGTCGAATAGCACGACCTAAGAATAACTTGTTGGGGCTCACCGAATCTGTTGTCGATACACTAAAACCTTTTAGATAATCGCATCAACCGCGACCCTAACTTTAAAAATGTTATGAAAAGATTCCTGCTATGGACCTTCGACGAATAATTCTGTTTATTTGAGTCATATGTTGAACAGGAAAAAGGCCTTAATTATCTCTGCCTTTGTTTAAATATGATTTTATTACGCATATTTTGCATATTATGTCTGTTTTCTCAATAAGCATGTTTCTGTAAATTCCTAATTATTCTACATATTTTATTTGACATTCCTCGCTTAGCTTTACTCATATTTCCTAATATTTTTAATACATAATTGTCTAATGCGTGTTTCTGTATTCATGTTCCATTGAAGTTCATCAGTTTCCTGTATCTAAATTGTGCATGACTTTTAATAGGAGAATTACGATCATTTGAGTAATCCGTTCCGTAATCGGTAACGCTCAAGAACTAAAACAGGTGACTTGGAGTCAACAAATGTAGGCAAAACAGAATGCAAATGTAGGCAAAACAGAAAAAGGAAAGAAACCCCCCTTTTCATGAAATCAAGGTGACAGGAAAGAAGTTCTCAGAACCTGATTCTCAAGTTAATTGTTAATTGAATTTAGCGGTAGACATTCGTTTGCGAAAACTAATGCTGTTCTCAGAAATTTCATTCAGCGGTATAGTAGAAAGTGTCGGAAAGTCTCTGCGTAAAAAATATGGGAAACTGTGAATGATGGGATAATTGACTTTTTCTACCTCCATTTTATAATTCTCTTATTGCAAGGCAGCAGCACGGTAAATAATGATAATAATTTCGACACAACGTTATTAAAGGAATGCTTGAACATCACAGAGAAGTTTTCATTTGAGAAGTGATTAGTCATCGTTCTATTAAATGCTTCATTGAATTATGGTTATAACTGCGTCAACTCCACCCGCAGGGTTTACCACAAATGGCCTCTCCAGTTTACAAAACTAGAATGCAAATTGAATAGAAATAATTATTAAACATACAAACATAAAATTAAACAATAGAATGTCACAATGCGAATATATATATATATATATATATATATATATATATATATATATATATATATATATATATATATATATAAAAATCCAAACTAAATTAAGAGAACAGTAAGAAAGTAAGAGGGAGCTTCGACCAAACTAAATTAAGAGAACAGTAAGAAAGTAAGAGGGAGCTTCGACTAAATGAACTCCCCGCCTTCCTATACCCTAACCCAGATATAGTTGTAAGTGATGCAAATCTCTGTATAATCAGTAAATTGAACAGATAAAAAATAAAGCTGTAAAATTTTTTTAAAAAGTTTACAAAATTAACAAGAATATCAGAAGACTAATCACCTTTAAGATAAGAAATAAGAACAGATACTGAACTTTGATGACATTTCTTTATTAAATTGAATCCTCACTTGACACGTGTACTGCCAGTTTGAATAATACAATGGTTTGAAATTTAGGATACTCACTATATCGAAATAGATATAATTTCACACTCGTGAAATAAAACCCGTCATTACGCCATCGTTTCATACTATACTATTACTATTTTTGCGCATATTTTAGTTTTTAATGCACACATATTTCATAGATTACTTCTGCTTATAAATCCGGTCCCTGGTAATCGCACGCAGCCCACGCACGATTCACGACGGGAAATGTCTCTCGCGTAACCACCACGCCAAGAGCCACCTCCGCGCGTCCGGCGCCGGAGCGGTGCGAGGGGGGGGGGGAGAGGATGAAGAGGGGAGGCGACTGAGAAGGAAGGAAGAGGGGATGGATATGGATGGGAGGGGAGGGAGAAGGGTGGAGATGGAGAGGGGGAGGGAGAGGGGCGGAGAGAGGGAGAGAGAGGGAGGTGTCAGAGGGAGAGAGAGGGAGGTGTGAGAGGGAGGGAGAGGGAGGTGTGAGAGGGAGGGAGAGGGAGAGAGGGAAAGGGGGGGGGGCAAGGAGAAGGAGACGGATGGGGAGGTGGGAGGGCTGAAGAGTGAGAGGGAGGGGGAAGAGTGGAGAGGAATGGGAGGAGTGGGGGCAGGGAGGAGGGAATGGAGGGAGGGACGGGAGGGAAGGAAAGGGAGGGAGGGGAGGAGAGGGGATGGGGAGGGGAGAGAAGGGGGAGGGTAGGGGAGAGCGCGTCGGTCCGAGCGCACGCGGCACGCGCGTGTCCTCGCCGCGCCCCAGACGCACAGGTGTCGCTCGCGCGTACGTCACGCCCGGCGCCCCCCTCTCCCCCCCGGCGCACGCGCAGAAGTTTCGCCGCGCGACGACACGCGACACGCGTCGCGCCTGGCGGCGCGCGAGGTCGCACGCGTGCCGCCTTTCTCCGAGACCAAGGAGAAGAAGCGAAAAGAAATTGTGTGGAAGAAACGTAGTTGACAGATGGAAACAGGCAGACGTATCGATTAGGAGGGCCATTGTGTGTGGGGGGGGAGGGGGAGGGAGCTGTAACTCTCCGATATTGCCTGCTTTATTGCAGTTTCATAGCAATGAAAAAATTTTTAAATCATGCGTAGAATAATTGGGTAACCTTCATGTGTTCCTCGTCCGACCGTCCGTTAGTTCGTCCGTCCGCCGTTCGCCCGTCCGTTCTTCCGACCATGTCTCCATCCGTTAGTCACGGTTATACTCCTTCCCGTCCTCTTTTTGAGGTAAACGAGGAGTCATTCCAGGCATCTCGGCCTGCTGTTGGAAACTGGCCATTTTTGTGGAATCCTTCTAAGTTTGTTTGTTTTTAATTAATAAATAGAAGAATACTTTAATGCGTCGGAGAAGGCACAGTCAGCTATCATTAATATAAATTATTTATCGAGAACATTTGTATTGCCATCAAATAAATGTTAATTTGTGGAAATGTGTGAAAATAGAAATAATGCATTCTAAAGAGGACGCTTTCCAAGTCACGAAATTATCTTCAAGCATTTCTCGGTAACGAGAGAAATGCAGTTGCGTAGGCAGTGCCAAGGCCGACAACTAATGGAAGCCGACGTAGGATTAAGTCATTCGGGTTTGTATGGGGAACACAAGGAATACTTTTCTCTAGCGAAATAACTTTCTTTCGATGTGTCGAGTATCGAATTGCCAGCGACCAATGAGTGTGTTGGACCGCTCAAAACGTTTGGGCGATAATGGAAGGAAATATGAAATATTTAATTATTAATCATTGTCATAATTAGTAGTAGTAATATAATTATTACGGGTCATTTGGATACCGTTCGAATTATTTTAGTTTACGAAATTGAATAATTCTGCTTACTAGATGAATTGTTTTCGTCTTCTATCCCATTCCAAAAATTATTTCACAAAGTTCATGGTAATGGGCAAATGATAAACTGGGGGGGGCGGGGCAGAACTTGGTATAAAATTACTGCAAGGATCGCAGAGGGTTCGTGGCGACCGAAGCCGAACGGCCTATCCTAAAAATACCCGCACGCCTCCGCGTTTTCCACATCGTTCATCTCGTTCGGCAACGAGTCCCTCCCGTGCACCTGGTGGCTACCCACGCGCCCGTCGCACTGCTCGAGCTGCACCTACCTTTCTGGGGGCGGGACAGCACGCGGCGGGGGTCGCCGGGTGAAGGCGCAGGGGCGGGGCCGGGAGGGACGGGGCAGAGCTGGGTGGATGGTCGGGGCGGGGCGGACCGGGCGGGGCGGACCGGGCGGGGCGGGCGGGACGAGGCTGGCGGGGCGGGCGGGACCGGGCGGGACGGGGCAGGCGGGACCGGGCGGGGCGGACCGGGCGGGGCGGACCGGGCGGGGC
The DNA here is from genome assembly GCA_011170035.1 of Teleogryllus occipitalis. Classification (NCBI taxonomy): domain Eukaryota; kingdom Metazoa; phylum Arthropoda; class Insecta; order Orthoptera; family Gryllidae; genus Teleogryllus; species Teleogryllus occipitalis. The sequence continues at coordinate 17,963 of BLKR01002436.1, read as the reverse complement.
GGACCGGGCGGGGCGGACCGGGCGGGGCGGACGGGCGGGACGAGGCTGGCGGGGCGGGCGGGACGGGCGGGACGGGGCAGGCGGGACGGGCGGGACGGGGCGGGCGGGACGGGCGGGACGGGCGGGACGGGCGGGACGGGGCGGGCGGAACGGGGCGGACGAGGCGGGGCGGGGCGGGGCGGACGGGACGGACGGAGCGGGCCAGGCGGGGCAGACGGGGCGGGTGCGGTTGGACGGGGCAGACAGGCGGACGGGGAGGCGCGGGGGCGGGGCGGGGAGGCACATGCCTTGTCTCGGCGTTGCACCGGCGCTGCAACGGCGCGCCGCGTCGTAAAAGGCGGAGCCGGTTTACGGCGAACGGCCCGGAGGGCGCGTCGCCTCGCCTCGCCCGGCGTCGCATCGCGGCGCGGCGCAGTGTGGCGCGCTGCCGCCCAACAGGTGGGCGGGGAGCAGTGGCAACGAAGCTACCTCTGCCGGAGGTTGAGGGCCGTGTGCCTGTACTAATTGCCAATGCGCGCAGAAATTGAAAGTTGCAAGCTTTTTTGTGATTGACTGATTAATTTATTGTTTCCGGGACCCTCAATTCCTAAGGTTATTCTTCCCGCAAGTGTAGTTTTTTTATCGCGGGAGGTGGTGGTGGTGATCCTCCCCCGCTGGTTGGCGATATCCGGCGCCGACCTACAAGTGGGACAGCGCCACCAGCAGGACATCGACAAAGCCAGGACAACTTGTAAGCTCCGATTGGTCTTCCAACGTGTGTTGTAGAATAGTTGTAATAAGTGTGTGTGTGTGTGTAAGGCGGTGAAGTAAGACATGGAAGATGAAAGAGAGATCGTGCGCGGTTCGGAGTGATCGGAAAAATCACGAAAAATTACTGATCCGAGCAGCTGACCGCTAGAATTCTCTTCTAGACAGAGGCTGTATTCGACCTTTCGCTATCTAGCCAGTGGCGAAAACACTGCCACGGAGGGGGATCGAATCCTAGGGCCTCCCGGCCAGGCACATTGCAGTGTTATCAATTTGCCCTAAGCCAATAAGCCGATGAATAATGCAAACTCGCTGAAATTGACAATGCAGCCTCCGGTCATACGAGAGGTGTCTATGATGTAATGGCAAAACAAAGAAATTCGGTATTACAAAAACATTGGCATAGTTTCCAATTTGACTGAACAATGTAAATATTTCATTGTGTTATATTGTCTATGCTCAAACTGCCCGTACCAAGTGAAGTCTCATATTCAGTGCGTCACTGCTTACAATACAGCTGGCGTCATGCAAGAGCAAGGCTTCAAAGAAGAGACCGGCCTCCATTAAATATTTGCTACGTGGTGCAGCTAGTTTCTTGATATTCATGGTATGTAGAGAACTGGTGTATTTTTACTGTAGTATTCGTGAACACTGATTTTGGTAAAATATTTAATTCGTTGCAGAGTTAATCGAAAATATCTTATTTGGTGTTCTTGAGCACTATGCTTCTTAATTTTGGTAAAACCATTAGTGTGATTTCGTTCAACAGTTATTTCCTCCTGCAAGCCACTTGTTCATAATATAAAATCGCGAGAACATTGAACATGTGTGATAAATTGACGAGCAGCTACGTTGAGGAATCCGGGAAGGGCTCCTCTGGTGGATTTACCAAAAAATGTGAATATACGACTGGAATTCAGTTTGATTATTTGCGAAATAAATATGTTAAGACACTCAAATACTATTAAACTTAACAAATGAGACAAAACTAGATAATGTTAGATTAATGTTTCGAAACGTCGTAATATTACTGCCATGGTTTCAATTAAAACATGTACGTTGATCTAAGTAATGTATTCAAATTGTTTCGTTTGTATTCTAAAATACCTATTTTTAGCAATAAGAAAAAACGTTACATAAAACATTAGAAGAAACGTGCAAAAAGAACATTAACTACTTGAATGGAGATTAATTAAAACATAATTAGCTTTGGTGCAGTTCAAAATCTCGAATGGCAATATATAATGTATATAATATTTAGTTTAATAATAATATGCATTATTATTATTATTATTATTATTATTATTATTATTATTATTATTATTATTATTATTATTATTATTATTATTATTATTATTATTATTATACAAAAAACTTGTCAGCAGTAACGTATCTGAATGGGCTTTCACTTTCGAAAACGTGTAGCTCAATTTGATAGCAAGACGGGTATGATAATAACGTTTAATCCAAATTATAAAATACCCGAGTCAAATGAACTTCGTGATCGTGTATTTACAGCATTCGTTACTATAAAATATGAAGAATAACACTTTCAATATAAATTTAAATTCCCATTGAACTCGTTCAGAGACATTTATTTTCAGTTAAAATTGCTTGGTTTTCAAAACGCAATAAGGGATGATCTCATTTAGTCATCCTACAGAACATACATGTACGCGCTTGACATTTCCTATTAAAATCAGTGTTACAAAGTATTGCTCGAAACAACCACTTCAAACCTATGACCACCGAACGGGATAAGACTGTGTCCACTAATTTCGTCTTACTTGATCTTGTAGTCGGTAGTGGCGGCGTCCCTCCCATGCCAGATCCGGCGCCGACCTACACGTCGGTTTGGGAATTTTTCGCCTCCAGATATCTCCCCCAGCAGGCCACTGCCTCAGCTAGGATGACAAAAATCAAATACAACTACTGTTCAATATCACCATCCTGCAGAAGGTCACCGCTGAAGGTTTCTGACGAGTACCAAGTTCCCTTTCTGGCAGGGCGATGCACGCCGCAACCCACTGCGCGCACCCACGAGCTCCTCGCTGCGGCGGTATATGGCGCGGCGGCGGCGGCGGCGGCGGCGGCAGCCCACGCGCCACGGGCGAGACAGCGGCGCGCGACCAAAGCCGCCCCGCCCCCCGCGCTTCACCCGCTCCGTCCCATGTCGCTCCGCCCCGCCCTACGCCGCTCCGACTCACTCCTTCCCGCCCCGCTCCGTCCCGCCCCGCTCCTACCTGCCCAGCCACGCTCCTACCTGCCGAGTCACGCTCCTACCTGTCCAGCCACGCTCCTACCTGCCCAGCCACGCTCCTACCTGCCCTGCCACGCTCCTACCTGCCCAGCCACGCTCCTACCTGCCCAGCCACACTCCGTCCCACCTCGCTCCTACCTGCCTCGCCCCGCCTTAGGTCGCCCTGGTATCGCTCCGCCTCGCTCCACCCCGCTTCATTCCGCCCCGCTTCCCTCCGTTCAGCCTCACTCCGTCCGGCCTCGCTCCGTTACGCCACGCTCTGTCCCGCCTCGCTCTGCCCTGCCTCACCTCGCCCCGCCCCCTCACCCCTCGCTCCGTTCCAAACCGCCACCCCACTTTTGTCCCCGCCCTGTCCCCTTCATCGTATTCCCCACTGCCTTGCTCACCGCCTCGCTTCGCTCCGTCCAGCCTCTCCCGCTCCCCTCGATCCCGCCTCACCTCGAACCCCACATCCTTCCAGTCCAAGCCAACTCACCATTTCCCGCACTGCCCCACCCCACCTTACCTTATCTCGCTCCGCTCCGCCTCATCCCGCATCAACCCTCTCCGTCCCACCTCATCCCGCTCCATCACGACTCACTCCCTGCTTCAGAGTATCTTTTCTCAAACAAAGCGAGAGCAAGTAGAACAGTCGTGGAATGCGCGAATTCAATGAAATAGAAGTACTTCAGTTGTAGTTACGTAAACTAAACCAAGTCAGGTTTGATCAGGATTTCGACGTAATATGAGTTAAAAATATTGCGATGACTGGATTCAAAGATACTTTATGCCTTCCGCAAAGACCGGAGATGTATCAAAATAACGAGTTTTGCTTAAACATTTTTGCTAAGCTAAACAAAACTAACCTAACGCGCAACTGTTGACTCATCGCCTATTATTCAGCAACTTCTACACATATTCCATTTATCCTTCGCTTTAGCTGTTTGTCAGCTGTGTCATCTATTCGTTTGGTTCAGCTGGATTTAATTGCTTTGTAAAACCCATCGTAAGTTTCAAAGCATTATCGTGTTCTCCTTGGAACGAAAGTTCCTTAATATTACGGCGTACATAATCGACTTTAATACTTCCATGAATTCTGAACACTAAGATATTGGGAGGCAGGATACAGCAGCATACTTGCCCAGCTTGAGAAATTCCGGAGAATAAAAACAGTACTGACATTTTTCAATAATGTGTTTCAGAAATCCAAGATTGCGCGCGATCGCTGGTCCATTTTTCAGATTACTACTTCGGCATTCGCCTGGTATTGATCGTGTAAACCACGGAAAACTACCGATCAGAGCAGTCGGACGCTAGAATTCTCCTCCAGACAGCGACTGAACTCGACCTCGCTATCTAGCTAGTGTCGAAAATCCTGCCATCATCGGGCTTCGAAACCTAGGACCTCCCGATCAGAGGCACCGCAGCGTCATCAGTTGATGCCCTGAGCAACTCCACCCTGTCGCATTATCGACCTAATGTCTCCTCCGACGTGTCATTTCTCTCCGCGGTGGCTAAGGGAACTGACGTGCACAATGGCCCTGTCTTACGAGTTCATCGTCGCTTGTGCCGCGCGCCTCTCCTTTGTCTCCTGGCGCCGCATTGTGGGCGCCCCGAGGCTGCACTTGTTCCACGCGCAAGTGCGCTTGCCGCCGGCTTGTGTGCCTCGAGTGCGTGCACCGTCCCTGTGCCCGGCATTGTGCCGCAGGCTGAGAGCGCTGACAGGCGCACAGTGGGCTGAAATGAGCTGAACAGCGCGCAGAGAAAATGTGTAGTAATGACGAAACGTGTTAATATCAATGCTTCTTAAAGTTGTTTTCGTTAACCTCATGTTTTATACCACCTTTTAATCGCGTTTTTTTTTATTTAAGCTTTTCAACCTCCTTAAGGAAGTTATTCGCTTTTCTTAAATTAAACTGTAGGGGAACCTGTAGGTAGAACACGTATGGATAACACACACAAACATCCATGCCCGAGGCGGGATTCGAACCCGCGAACCTCTGACCCGCTACCGCTAGACCGCCACTGCACTACTGCCTTAACGATCTCGGCCACCAAATCGGCAATCGCGTATTTTATGAGGTAAAACATGCCAGACCACGCATTAAAGTAAAAGAAAAACTTATATTCAGGTAATTTCAATGGGAAATTATATCTTACTTGTATATTGTACCTTTTTTGGTGCGGAGTGCCAATCTGGGATTTTTGCGAAAAACAAAATCCATTTTAAAAGGAACATTTTAAATTAGGCCCTACATCAGCAACCACTTGTAACTGTGAAACATACATTTTTTTATAATTTCGATTGTCAGGTACCCAAAATTTCATTAAATTGTGGTTCAAAAAATCTCGACATACTTCAACTATTTAAAAAAAATGAATGCTAAAGAATTTGAATTTAGTCTTCAAAAATTAATAGATACATAGTTTTCGATTTTCAGAAAGCTAGTTGAATGTTATTTTTTCCAGCCTATGCATTCCTGCACTCGTCAAACCGCCCGAAATTGATTAAATGACTATTTCACGAATGAACTATACTAATTAATTAAATAATATTGTATATTTCATTTTACATACTTCAATACATGAAGCATATGTTCTGTAATACTAAGACGTTGAACGTGGCTTTGGAATAACTAAGGTAACATAATATACGTCATAAACTAGTTCTATACTTTTAATTAATCTACTTATACTTCAATTTAATCACAGCTGCACGTCAAGGACAAGAGCTGCAAGAAGAAGGGAACGCTGTCAGCAAATCGGGAGCTTCTTTAGGACTTCAATTTTTGGAATTGGACCTCCCGATTGAATAACAATGCCCACCTCTCCCTCCAACTCGTGACCTTGAAGTGCAGCTATGTTTAAATCGGAGTGTAAACACTATTCTGAAAACTGGAACTTCTTGGGATTTCATTAACAACGGAATTTGAAATTGTAGAGATCGTCAACGATGAAGGGCAACGTCGAATTAATAACTCCGAATGATGTTCCTTGTTGATTTGCAAAGATGGCTTCAGTGGAAGCATTAAGATGGTCAGAAACTTTTCATATTTCTTGCTCGTGTAACCCACCTTGAATCATTCGTGTTAGAGCGAAGTTTTTGTGAAGAATGCATTTTCCTCCATTTTGTCTGTACTGTACAATCAATTCAAACACGGGGCACAAACTAATACATGACAAAACATAATAACGAGATCAACGCAACTAGATTCCACGAGTGACTAATGACAATCGCATTTTCCGTGATGAATGACAGATCCGATTGGTTGACGTCTGGCGAATTCTGAAGCGCTGATGCCCTATGTCATGAATAGTCAGTGTAAATCCCACACGTGCTTTCGAAAATTTTTATAAATTCACTCCACTCCTGGCTTCGCGAGTCATGAATTTATCTCAAGAATTTCCAAAGCACTCGTGAGATGACCTACAAAATAATTAAACATGGAAGTGGCGTTATCTATAATCAGTTATGAAAAAATTGTTTCTTTAGGTCTTAGATCAAATATTTGTGCCGCACATCGACATTTTGTACGCATTATTTTAACACAACTACGTGTGAAAACCAATGCGCGCATTTCAGCCCATTCTATACTTCGATTTAAATAGTGACTTTTGACCTACGATCAGCTGGACGAGATTATCCAATCGGGAGCTTCGTTAGGCCTTCATTTTTGGTAGTGAAGTTCTCGATTGGATAACCGCCAGCAGCTGATCGTGAGTCAAAAGTCACTCTATTTATTGGGAAAATAGCCCACTAGTGGCGCGACATTGACAACAAAATATCGATGTTCAAACTCAAAATAGGGATGGTAATAGTACATCGACCAAAATCCATCGATGTTTTTAAACATCGCTGTTTTAAAAGTGGATTAGTATCCTTTGCCATTAAATTTGTCGGCAACAAATTTAATTTGACAGTTGCCACGTATATTAATTAATCATCAAAATTCAACAGAAAACAGTTAAAAACGCGGACGACAGCGAACGTAGGAATATACGTCCGGAAAATTAATTATTTCCTGGAAAAACTCGCAGTGAAACAAGTCTAACATTGGGCTGCTTGGAAAGAATGTCGGCCAAAGGTCATCATCGGAGAAGTCTTGTCTGAGGAGGAGGTATTGGACACGAAATAAAGGCCTTACCGAAGCCCTTATGCCACCCAATTTCACTGCGAAAACCAAGGCGTGGCGTGCGTGGGCTACAACTGGCGGGGGCGACTCGCGACTACTTGCTTCAGTTTCAAACTTGATGTGTACTTGAGATTGCGCGCTACAAAGCGCGTGGTGCTCTACGTAGGCGACAGCCTGAAACGCGCGACTGCCACAGCCTGGCGACAGCCACCGCGCAGTTAGCGAGTCATTAGCCGCTTGAGCAATTGCTTTAACGAAATCTCGTATGCTATTACGCCGAGGAAAAGGGCTTTCGAAGAGTAGGAAATGCACATACGAGGTTGATCCTTACAGATAGTCGACAATGCAGAATCAAGTATGGAGAGAACACGAAGTCTGGAGTAGGATATGGAGAAATTAGTAATGAAAAAAGTGCACACCAAACAATTGAAAGTAATTTATTTTTCAAGGTCAAATTAAAATATTGAAATTTTTAGTTTGTACTCTTAATGCATTTTACTTCATCTCAATATTAATAGAATGAATCATTGCGAAGGAAAATCTATTTAATTTTGACACGATCGGATATAGCGAACCTCTGAAAAACGTTACGCCCAGAAGTTCACTATAACCGGAGTCGACTGTAGTGTATCCCACTGTGCGACGTTCGGCTGATGACGCGCACGTTCGCTGGCGCGCTCTGTACCCTACCGTCGTGCGCCTCCATTGCGACGCGGGCTTATGGGGCGTGCCCCGCCAGACAATGACGCGCTCCTGCCCCGCCCCCTGCCCCACCCCGCGCCCCACCCCGCGCCCCGCCCCGCGTCCCGCCCCGCGCCCCGCCTCGCGTCGCGCCGCCCGCAGCAGAGCCCTCGATACACAAGAGGAGCGCGACCTTTGCGTCCACCGGCCGGATAGCGGCTTACGGGAGCTTAAGAGAGGAGATCATTATTAAAGGCATTATGAAGAGCTTCCGGATTACGGAAGTTGCGTACATCGATAAACACTACCGTTATCTCAACACACAACTGTTTGTTCATGGTAGGGATGTTGCCGCACTTGACTGGATACGACATTTGTTATCTATACCACAACAGAACGAAGAATCAATTCCTTTATATAATGAAACTTGACAATGGCATATCTGAGTTCGGAGAAAAAATCAAGAAACAATTATTTACGTGTCAATTAAGAGTGGAGCATGCTAGAATTAGCGCGAATCCAGGTAATTGTGGAACGTGCTTATTCGAGACTTGTTCCAAAAATCGGTTAAAGAAAAGGGGAAAGAAGAAGGAGATGGAAATGTGTGGTACAGGGAAAGATGAAGAGGGAGACGGGTGGCGAGGTCTCTCATTCCTTCGGGAGGTGAGGTGTGGAGTGGAGTGGAGAGAGTGCAGTGGCGGGCACGGGACAGGAAACTAGCGAGCAGTGGAAGTGGAAGAGAGACGGGTATGAGAGCGAGGAGGGAGCGGAGTTTGGGAGGGAGCGAGAGCGGGAGTGAGGCGGGGCGGGGACAGGAACGCGGGCGAATGCAGCAGTGCGTACAGGAGCGGGGCGGAGACAGGATCGGGGGTGATAGGAGCGGGGTGGAGCGGGACAGGAGAGGAGGCGGGGTCGGCGACAGGAAAAAGCCGGAGGCGGGAGCTGTGACAGAGACAGAAAGGACGGGGACAAGAGCAATGCAAGGGACAGGGACAGGGAGGAACCAGAGCGAGGGCAATGACATGCGAAGCGGGTGCGCGGACAGGCGGAGGCGGGGACAAGAGCGATGTATGGGCGAAGGAGCAGGGGCAGGGAATGGAGTGAGGGGGACGACATGAGCGGGGCGGGACACGAGCGCGGGCGGAGACTGGGTCGGAGCTGAGAACAGGACCGAATGCAGGGAAAGGGAGGGCCGGGACAGGAGCGGGGATTGGAGCGGGGCGGAGGTGGGGAGGAGGCGGAACGGGGGACGAAGGCGAGGCCATCGCCCGCGGGCGAGACTTAGGATGCTGGGCGGGCGGCGTGCCCATGTGCTGTGGCGGAAGCGCCCACGCAGTTGGGCGACGTGCGCTCGGCGCCCCGCCCACCGCCCACGCGGCTTTCGAGGCCTCGGGCGGACGAAGCCCCCTCTTCACACCATTGCTTCTGGATTAAAACAGACTCATGCGAAGCCCATTAACAAATGATAAAATAGACTATTTGGTATTCACTTACATGCTGGAAGAATTACTTTTCAATTTTTCAAAAAGCGATCAGCGGATGCGAAATAATTTCGCTTCAGTTATTTTTTCGACAATCTGTGATAAGTCAGTTAATATTGCCTTTAATTTTTTTACGCATTATAATAGGATGTGGTGTAAATGGAAAACGATGAAACGGCACCATGTTTTTATGCGTCTATGTGAAAAATAACGATACTAAAATACGAGAAAATTATTGACTTCCGAATCTGAACAACTCAATCCGTCAAGAAACAACAACCGTGCTTTAATTTTGCTTTTTTGGCTTATCGTTAATACGAAAAATCGCTCATGCATACAAGTCCAACCGCTGCAAATAGCCCACGTAGTTGAAGATAAATTATGACCGGAAAACGGATCCGGTCCGAGAAACTCATTTAATAGCCCCGGCGGTCAGAGGATTTGCACCCCCCCCCCGTGGCCAGTTAGAGGCCGCTTCTGTCTGGATGGAAATTCTACAAATTAGTTCAATCTTATTTGGACGTTACCTACTGACACGCAAGAACAATAGTTTTACCATTATCACTTTCGTAATCTTCCCTTGTTGATGTAGAGAAATTACTCCAACAGTAAAAATGGACCACAGGTCGAGAAACAAATAAACAGTCATACAGAGCGATGGCAAGCTAGTGTTGAAGCCATTTACAAATAAGCTAACTATAAACGAACGCACTGACAAAATAAGAGCATGGACATAACCTGCAGTTTTATTGCCAGCAGCAGTCAAATAGTAGCGGTCAAATAGTAGCTGTCAAAGCGATCTCTTCTTATAGTAATCCCTCTATACCAACGATGAATAAATTAATAAATGAATGAATGAATGAATGGGAGGAAGAAAGGAAGGAGTACAAAAATATCACATCTTTAAAAGACAGTATAGGTATCGTACTCAAAAATATCAGAAGTACAGAACAGAAATCTGGTATTTGCTTGCACGCGGAAGATCATGGAGCCTTCACGGGGCAAGGGCAGTAAGGCGTGACGTTTCCTCTGCCGAGGGCAAGTTTCCATGCGCGAAGATGAATGGTAAAACGTACTGACACATACTATTTCTATCGCCCGTTTTGGGGCTTCCTCCGATCACTTCTAGGTGGATGCCAGAGCTGTACCATCATAGACTAAAAGAGGTCATTTCTCTACGGTACCATTAACAACGGGCCATGGACAGCGCCCGATTCTTCCTATCTGCTCCTGTCTCCATTCGCAACCTTACGGTCGGGTGCAGGGCTAATTCTGCATTTTCATGCTTCCCTTCACACTGAATGACTCTGGCTGCACTGCCAATACGTGGACATCGGGCTGAAACCCATCGAGGGCTGTAGATACTCAGACAGAAACTTAGTACGATTTGTAGGGCTCAATACGATAGCGTTAAACGCGTAATCATTTCTTTAAACGACTTACAAAATGAAAAACTTAAATATGAAAATATTATTAAAAAGTTATTTATCTGCGTCTCCTGTACAAACAAAATTGTACTCGATAAATGTTCTGCTAAAGAAGTCTTTTTCCCTAAGAAACTACAACTTTTTAGAGATTAAAAATAATTGCACAAAAAATCCTTTCAGTACAAACACTTCAAAAAATACATAACTTTTGTGATAGTGCCTTGATAAGAAAATTGCCACCAAACAGATTATTAGCAAAAAGTCTTACCTTTGATTAAAATTATACTTACAATTCAGTAATTAATAATAAATTATTATTTTAATGGAAGCGGAACGTTATTTCGAGAGGAAAAGGTTTAACTGAATATTTTAAATTTTTAATAAAAATCACTATTTAATTACTTCCTTGTTCCTTCATCAATCACTTCATCAGTTACCAACCGTTACGAGAATATACGTATTGGGTTTCTGTGTTTGACCTCAGTGCTCAGTTTCGACTTCCTTGGAGCTCGGACTGAAAGGAGTGTAAAAGCGGCAACAATTTAAGGAGATAATGTTCCGCGATTGGAATTGTTAAGTATACGGTTCTCGATTTCAAGGGCGGTTCTTAAATGTGAGAAAACCTGTTCGGTATCAGCAAAATCTGCGAACGATTTGAATATCTTAACGCTGATCGGCGCAAAGTCGAAGTCGAATTATGAAATAAATTACACGGGTGACGACGTTAACGTCCTGCGGGCACCAGAAGTTAGCACGCAGATCACGAAGAAATCACCAACAATAGCCATTGGAACAGAGACACGGACCACAAAATCGGCACTATTCTTTTTTTTACGAGTATTAAAACCAAGCAAATAATTGTTTCGTGTTTTCAGCAGCACAAATATCACTAGGATTGTTTTCCAAATCATTCCAGAATGTAGCGTTTTTAAGAAAGTTGGAATTTTGGTTTAGAAATAACTTTATAAGAAGAGCTACGACTAATGATAGTTAAATAAGAAATCTCGTAAAAATTAACCTCTTTAAAGTTACCCACTGTTTAAAGTTACCCACTGGGTTTTGTGAGGAATCTTATGCTTTACACGGACGTCATTATGTTCTGCATGCCCTCAATCTCTGAATTTCTTCAGATTCGATACATAAATCGAATGACTGCGAGGGAGGATATAAACGAATGAGTACTGAATCGAATAAGGGTTCAGCTGAGGTGTCTCAGGGTATCAGCTGATATACCCGCTGTGCCCCGGTGAGGGAGGTCCTAGGGTTCAAAGTCTCGACTGTGGCAGGAGATTCAACACTAGATAGGTCGAATTAAACCGCTGTCTGGAGAAGAATTCTTGCGGCCGGCTGCTCTGATTGGTTGTTTTCAGTGTTTTCTCCGATCAACAGCTAGTGAATGCCGGATCAGTACTTTAGCAAACGGGCCAAGGACCGCGTGCGATCATTCCTTCCTCTTCCTTGTCCTGTCCTCACCCCTTACCAACACACACTTACATTTACATGCATTCCACTACCACATTTGCTCGGAATTTACACTGGGAGTTGGTCCAGGTTGCGAAGGTGCTGAGGAAAACGCTGCAACCCTCCGTGTAGGTCGACGCCAGAACTCAACATCTAGTAGGGCCATCCATCACCGCCCCCTCCCACGATAAAACATGCAGCACACTTCGGAACTAATGACCATAGCAGTTGAAGCGCCCGGGCTCACGAAACAGTCGCACAAACGCGGGTACTGATGGCGGCGGCAGTTGATAAGAGTGCGATGATTGACAGAGTGGGGGTTTCCAGGGCCATGGATGATCGTGATGATTTGATGCAGGTTGGTGATGGTAGTGGCGGTGGTGATGATGACAGCAGCGATGGCGACTGCGGTGGTGTTGGCGATTGCACGGCGGTGAATTCGTGAGTGCAAGATGCAGGTGACTGAGGCATTTGCGAGCCTGCGCAACGGCGGAGTTGGTGGTGTTGGTGGTGATGGTGGTGGTGGAGCTAGTGGTGCTGGTGACAGTGGGTTGGAGTGACGGTACCGGCACCGGAGGCGATTGCGGTGGCCTTGTATTTGTGAGTGCGTGTGGTGGGTGATTGAAGCATTGACGAGGCGTTCTTGCCCGGTGGCGGCGGCAGAACTGGAGATGGCGGTGCTGGTAGTGGTGGCGGCGATGATAGTGGCAGTGTTGGTGGCGAGGGTGCGAGTGGCGAGAGCCTGCAGAATGGGGAAGCCGGCTTGCACGGAGGCGTTGGGAGGCGGCAGCGGCGGTCAGTCGCCGTCGCACACGCCGAGTGCGGGCGAGGGTGGGCGGCAGGCGGCACGCGCGCCGCCTCGCGCTTAGCGCGCGCTCACACTCATTTAAATGCTAATAGACGCGCGGGGAGACGCGGCGGCTGTTGCAAACACCCGCCCGATTGAAAAGGCGCGCGCGCCGCCTCCGCCCACTGCCCACCACCCGCCGCCCGTCCCCCGCCCGCCGTCAGTCCCCCGCCGCCGCCCGCCGCCCGCCACCCGCCGCCCGCCGCCCGCCGCCCGCCGCCCGCCGCCGCCGCCGCCGCCCGCCGCCCGCCGCCCGCCGCCCGCCGCCCGCCGCCCGCCGCCCGCCGCCCGCCGCCCGCCGTCCGCCGTCCGCCGTCCGCCGTCCGCCGTCCGCCGTCCGCCCCTCGCCAGCTCCCCGCCGCCGCCTACCTCTCGCTGCCCGCCCCCGCCGCCTGCCGCTGCCCGCCCCCGCCGCTCTCCGCCCGTTGCCCGTCACCAGTTGCTCGCACTCTGCCTCGCACCGTCCCCTGCCATCCGCCTCCTCCCACCGCCCAACCGTTCTCCGCCTACCGTCTTTGCACACTGGCCACCGCTCGTCGCCCGCCCCCCATTGCCCACCACCCACCCCCACCGCCTGCCTCCCACCACCCGCCGCCCCCGCCCGTCCCGCCACCGTTCGCACCGCGCGCCGGCGGCTGTTTGCCGGCAGCTGTTCGCCGCGCGGCCGTCCGTCTTCATTTGTTGCCTCCCGACACCGAGCGCCGGGAAACAAGCGGCGACGGCCGCCTGAAAATATGCCATTGCCAACCCCACGCAGCCAAAGTTCACGGCCCTTACCCAAGCATTCCAGGAGGCCGCGTTCTATGTTTATTTTACTCGTAAGGATATGTATACGTTACGCGTTACAATTTACTGCATTACTGATTTCCAATGCGTGTAGGTGTTGGAAGTTGCAGCCTCTGGCCGTGTGAGAGGTTCGTTAGATATCCAGGAACGCGTGAAAGATACACAAACATTCATATTACTCATTTTCAATACGCGAAAAAAATTGAAAGAGAACCATGCGGCCCCCGACCATGCGAGAGGTGTCTATGGTTTCCTTTGTCACCTAGGATCTCCCCCCTCAAAAATAAACCAACAACAACAACAATTTCGATTTTGATTGAATAATGCAAATATTTAATTGTGTAATCCCGGCTATTCTCAAACTGAGCTAACCGACTGAATTCTCTTACTGAATGCGTCACTTATGACTCAGTTTTATGATTGCTAATAAACGTGGCATTTTGCGGGCTCTTTGATCAACAATAAGGTCATGACTTACAATAGAAATAATTACTACTTTATCACCTTCCTGGAACCCGCGTAGGTGCAGCAAAGAAAACCGGAGATAACTTACCTGAAACAAAAGAAACCTCCATAAATAAACATTCAATAACCGACATAAATTGAAATCTTAAAACCAATACGTGCAAATCCAATCAGTCTGTGTCTCATTATCATACTTCTACACTTTTATTATTGTCTTTACTTTTATTCTTGTCAAGTACGACATTGAACAACCGAATATCCTACGCAACACCCTACCCGTTGCAAAAAGAATGCTTATACTAAAATAGTAGAGGTACACGATACGTCAAGTTTACTCCATAAAAACAACCGCCCCCAAGACGCAAGTCAAGGGTGAAAGATAAAACAAGATGAGGCTCAGGAGGTAGTAACGGAGAGAACATAGACGTCTATAGGTCGGGCGTCAAGACAGGGAAAGACACCGGAGGAATTGCGAATAAAGGCGCTGAAGAAGGAGAAGGTTCTGAAGGTCGAAGGTCGGAACGCAGGAGAGACAGAAACCGATGGCAAAGGTGATGGCGGGCGAACAGGAGAAGATTTAAGTGAACATCGAACGAAGGCGGATGCACAAACGGCGCTGGGCGAAGTGTCGGGAACGGTAGCCCTGGGAGAAGCAAGAGAGGAACCAAAAGAGCCACGGTGGGGGAGGGCTGGGGGGGTCAGAAGGTCGGCACGGAAGCGAGCGCCCGACAGAAGCGATGTCTGGGGTGGGAGGCGGGGACGCAGGCGGAGGAGGGGATAGTGACAGAGGCGGAGAAGGCGGCGAGGATGGAGGTGCAGGACGTGAGGCGACGGAGGGAGGGAAAGGTGGTGGGAACGGAGGCGAAGAGGGCGGTGAGGACGGAGTTGCAACAGAGGCGAGGACGGGGGTGACCGAGGAGGGAAAGGTGGCGCGGAGACGAAGAAGGTGGCGAGGATGGAGGTAAGGCGAGGAGAGAAACGACCGAGGGGAAAAAGGTGGTAGGGACGTAGTCGGAGACGTCAGCGAGGATGGAAGTGAAGGAGAGGCAATGACGGAGGCGACCGAGGCGGAAAAGGTGGCGGGGACTGAGGCGAAGACGACGGCAAAAACGGAGGCAGAGCAAGGGCGGTGACAGGCGGAGAAGGCGATGGACAGGACAGGGGATGGGGATGGATAAAGGGGCGGGGTCGTAGGAAGAGGGGGCGGAGCCGGAGAAGGCGGCAAGGACGGACGCGGAGGACGGGGTAGTGATGGAGGTGGAGGAGGAGGGGGCGGGGACGGAGGCCACGGAGGAGGAAAGATGACAGAGGCGGTGGCGAAGGTGGTAGGGACGGAGGCGGAGGAAGAATGGACGGAGTGGAGGTGGTGAGGACGGATGTAGAGGAAGGAGCGGGGACGGGGTGGAGAAGCGGTGGGGACGGCGGCGGAGGAAGTAGTGAGGCGGAGGCGGGGCAGGGAGGTGGGAGAAGGCGGGGCGATGAAAGCATGGGGGTAAAAGATAGCTATGGAGGAGACAACAATGGATGCAAAAGGTGGACGGCGACGAGTCATGAAGTGCGGAAACGGAGGCGGCGGCCAAAATCGAGCAAGGGGTGGAAACGGTTACGGCAACAGGAGGGGGGGTTGAGCGCGCGGGGGGGGGCGCGTTTTACGAGGCGCGTGGGTTTACGCCGGCGACGAGCGCCCTGCCGCGTCCGCCGGTTCGCCCGTCCCGCTCTCGGCCGTAAATCCCCGCCCCCTCCCCTCCAGCCCCTCCCCGCCCCCACCGGCCGTCCGTCGGAATCGCGGCGCCGCTCCGCTCCGTCACGCACCCGAGGCTCACCCGGCGCCCTGGGCGACGGCCTGCTCGATCGCCGGCCGCCTCTCCTTCAAGGCGCAGCGGAGCCTTTATTTATTTTATTTATTTATTTATTTATTTTACGTCAAAAAAACAGTTAGAAACTGCGTATGACGTGCTATGGGGAAAAGTGAATTGTGTGCACATTTTCAAAATTCTGTGATCCCTACACTAAGTCATATACTACTTAAATTTTGAATTTTTGAAAGGGAGAAAAAAAATTCCCATGTAATAAAATCTATTTTCAAGGATAAACAAGCAATAAATTTTGAATTTTGAAAGGGAGAAAAAAAAACAAAAAAACTCCCATGTAAAAAAAATCTATTTTCAAGGGTGAATAAGCAATAAATTTTGAATTTTGAAAGGGAGAAAAAAACAACAAAAAAACTCCCATGTAATAAAATCTATTTTCAACATAAATAAGCAATAAAGCCTTCTCAGCAGGGTTGCCAACCGGCCTGCATCGACGTCAATTGTCCTCTCCTCCCCCTTCCTATTTTAAATGTCCACCTTTTAGTAATTTTTTACACTTGCTATCATGTATTTATCACGTGACTATAATTGCTATGTCGTATCGTTTATTGTTTAATTTACACAAGAAAAAGCGAATTCTTTTTCTGGACGCTGACACACGCAAACATTATAGTGTCGCTGTCTAGCCACTAAAAATACGAGACGCTCAGACCATCATCATCTGTAGTTTGTGACCGAATCTTTTCACTTGAATCGCAAATGGAGAGAAGAAAGAAATAGAGCTGATGTTAGTCTAAATTAAATATTGACAAAAGAAATGTGTATATGCGTTTTTTGTTGTTGTTTGTTTCTTTGTTTTTTGTTGTAGTTTTTTGTTGCTTATTGAGTTTCCTCCCTTATACATTAACATTGTTGCAACCCTACTTCTCAGTCACCGGGTTATTTCGTTCCCTCCATTGTAGTGATGAGGCATTGACAACAAATCATCAAAATAACATCAAATCAACAAATCATCAAACATATCAAATGTACCAATCTAAAAGGTCTAAAAATACCGTAGAATTTTTATACAGTGTAAAACTAAAAAATCAATCTGCTGAACGACTTTCTTGAAATATTGCAGCAAAAACCTGTAATACAACTTTTTTTCGATGTTACCTTTCACGTGCATGATCCTGTATGGTTCATATGCAACGTGAGGTACGAGGCCTTTTTCGGTATTCCTCAATCACTTCTTCAGAAACATTTTCTTGAAAACGAATACATAATGACCACGTTTAATTCAATTATAAATACATAACGTTGGTCAATTAAGCCTTCCGGGCAACCCTTTGTGCCTAGCAACTCTTTGGGGACCTAGCACGACTTTCTATCGTCTCAAATGAACACAAAACTAATACATGGGATGAAAATATCACTACAGCGATTTATGATCCAGATTTTGTCTCTCGCTAAAAAATCCGCAGTGTAAACAATGAACTTCCCATTAAAACAGAAAATGGTAAAAAAGGGAGGAGGGCATTTCTACAAGAATGTAGGTTTAAACCACTATAAAGGCCCGGCACTCTCAATGGACTTGGCCTTGGATGAACCAGTATTTAAAAAATTACGCGTTCGTTTGGTATGTTTCACTACATTCTACAGGATATTTGTAATTATGCATTCTCGTTTTAATGGCGCTGGTAAGAAAGGAGCGTCTAACAAAGCTTCGTAATCAAGAGGACTTCGGAGAACACACATGGTCGGCTTCATCAAAGAGGAAGTGGCATTGGTCATGCGCTGGAACAATGGTATGTACCAACAGTACTCTGAGTATCATAGTAAAAACCCTTGTTGATCAATGCGACGTCATTTGTTAGCGAACAAGTTGATATTACATCAACAT